>VMDR010035529.1:0-10738 GCA_007922815.1 Macrotus californicus | reverse complement strand
TGTACATAGGGAGCTTTTAAAAAACTGTTGATTAAATTGAAATGAATTTTAACTAATATTTCTTGTGCATAAAAAATATAAGTATGTTTTCTCTTTCTGTTGGCTGAAGTAAATTAAAAATTGCCAGAATATGCAAATAGAAAAACAGCATTCGCGGAAAACATTTAGCCTGAGAATGATGACCTTTTGTACATGCAACAGGTCCTTGAGTGACATAACTATGTTGTAACGTTGATGAAGGAAAAAAGTACTGATTCCCAGCAGAGGCCACTGTCTGTGTGGAGTTTGCACGTTCTCTCCAGGTCTGCGTGGGTTGCTCAGGTATTCCAGTGTCCTCCCACACCCCGAAGATGCGCAGCTGGGCAGCTTGGCCTGTCAACGTTGTTCCGTTGTGAGTGAGTGTGAGGGTGGGCGTGAGTGCCCCGGCAGTGGGAGGTGAAAGGGCGTCCCGTCCAGGGTGGGTCCTGCCTTGCCCTCTGCGCTGCGGGGAGAGGCTCTGCCCACCACGAACCTGAATTGGAATAAGTTGGTTGGAAAAATTATTGTCTGGCTTGTTTTATTAACCCTTCTTAAATGTATAGGTAGCTAACTAACATTTATTTCAGTGTTTAATATTAGAGATGTTTTAGGTCTCTGTTAGACATTTGGTGATGGTTTTGTGATCAGACCTATGCTGTGGGAACCTGACTCATTGCTGTCAATTACCCTGGGTGGGATTGGTTTTGGTACCGTTGTTTCACTTAAAGGGTGGTTTCCGAGAATCCATTCACTGTGTTAACTGAGGACTTACTGTATGTTAATACTCGCTGCCCTCGAATCATAATTATATTGATTACTAATATTTATTAGTCACTATTCAGATTGGTTTATATATGTAAGCTCATTTAGTTCTTACAACCACCCCCGGCAACAGGTTTCATTGCTATTTCACGTGAGAGACAACTAAAACACAGAGAGCCTGAAGCCTGAAGTGACGTAGGTGGTAGGTGGTGGTGAAAAATTCAAACCCAGGTCGCCTGGTACCAGAGCTCCGGGGCTTTTTGTTGGTCTACCCGGCCACGCATGCTCTGCTCTGAGTGAGAGCTGCTCCAGCATCGGCTCCGAGACCGGTGCCCGTGTGCACACTCTTTGTTGTCAGTCTACAAGAGTATCCAGCATTCCCAAAACATCAGATGTGTTTTTTAGTAATACGCTTTGTTGTGTTTTAGAAATGTCAGTCCATAATGAACTGGAGGGGAAACTGGTTATTCAAGAATTGCCCCAAATAGAGTGCCCTTTTTTGGCGGTTAAGGTGCTTTTAAATCCACAATTTTAGTTCTCGCAATAACTCTCCAAAGCACGTGCTGCCACGCCTGTGTGTTAGGTTGGGAAGTGAAAGACCAGAAAAGGTGCATGTGTGGTGGGTCTGGAACTCAAAGCCCATTTTTATTCTGTAGCACACAGGAAACTATGTTCTCCTGGCCCAGGTGACATTCATATTGGAACACTTAATTGCTTATTTAAATTTGCTAAATCCTTATCTATATAAATGAGAACTTCATTGGAATAAGTAAGATTTAAAAAAAAAAATGGAAGACTCTGTAAACCTGAAAGGAATGATCCAACATAGTCATTTATTCCTTTAAGACATTATTTTTCTTCTTAGAGAAGATTCTTAACTTTAAATATTTATTGGCTATCCCAATTTCACCTATTAGTAAATATTTCTTAGAGTGGGAAATTCAGATCTTTTTGCTTCAGTTTCTAATTAAAATGGCAGAATGGGATTTAGCAGTCCCTCAGTTTCCTCATCTAGAAAATAAAAAGGGTGAGCTAAACTAACTTAAGTTACAGCCTAACTCAAAAATTCTGATACTTTCATTTGCTTAGCTTCTTCCTTTTCTATTTTCCAGTTGTCCCTGCTCTCCAGAAACCCATGTCCTCGCCTGCCGCTCCCTCTCTCACAGCTGTGGCCCCTCCCTCCTCGTGGCCCAGCTTTTCTAAAGAACGAGCTCCCTCCTGCCGGCCTCCACTGTCCACCCACTTCTTGATCAGCTGTAATCTGGTTTCCGCTTTGGCTCCTTCATTGTAACTATTCCTGTTAAATCCTAAGTGTGGGCTCCAGCAGGCCGTCTTCCTTTCTTATTTTTCCCCTCTTATGTTGGCCAGCCCCCACCCTGAATCAATTTCAGTCTCAATGGGTCCCCCCTCTTCCCCCCTCCCCCTGCCTGTGCCCCTCCCCCGCCCCTTCATGTGCACGAATGTGAACTGACTCTGGAATGAGCACTCTCCACCTGTGTGTTCTTCAGGCACTGAATCCTCACCTTTCACACCTACTCTTCCTCCCCTCCTTTTTTATCTTAGTGAAGAGGCCCCGTTACCCATCCAGCCAAATCAGAAACACCGTTTTTGGACTTCTTCTCACCGTCACCCACCCAATCTAAGCTGCCACCAGGTTCCATGAATTCGATCTTCCAAAGGATTCATGTCCGCCTACTCATCCTGACTCTCTCTGCCCTCATTGAGGAGGTTCTCTTGAATTCTGTCTAAATCCCTTCCCTAACTCCAGGCACGTTCCCTTCAATACACCCTTCACTTTATTGCCAGAAATGTTCCTTTAAAATACAAACCTTGTTTGTCTTTAATCAGATTCTTCCATAGCTCCCCATTGCCTTCAGTACATGAAGCAGTAATAACAGCAGCTACACCATCCACCTCTACTGACTTGCACTAGCTTCCAAGTACTTGTGCAAAGTATGTCACATACCCTCCTTATATGAGGGGAGCCCCCCCAAAACCAGAGTTTACTTATAAAAATTGTGTATTTGTTCTTACATGTTTAAACTTCAGTCACCTTCAAAGTCCTCTCCATTTGATGCAATGCACCTATCAAGACTTTTTTTTCACTGCTCAAAATAGTTTTTGAACTTGTTGATTTTGATACCTTTTAATGCTTCTGCCATTTTTTGTTTCACCTTTTCCACATCAGCAAAACCTTTCCCTTTGAGGATATTTTTCATCCATGGAAGCAAACAAAAACAATTACACAGGGTGAGATCGGGTGAATAGGAAGAGCGGGGCACCGGGATCATGCCATTTTTGTTCAAAAACTGCTGAATACTCACTGTGGTGTGGGCAGGTGTGCTCGTAAATCACCCACCATGAAATGGGCAAATATGTTGAGTCTTCAAAAAAAAATTCACTGAAGCTGAATGCAGCCTCTCACAACAACACTAGCTGGAGCACTGATACAGATGGGTTCCTAGAACACTCACGTAGCAGGGGAAGCCTGTACTACAAGGGGACTGCCCTCCAGAAGGTAATTCTGGTCTTCCCCGCCCCCCCCACCTTGTAGTTTAGCTCTGTTGTGGCACTTACCGCAGTGTTCTGTGTTTGTTCATGTGCCTCCCTCCAGAGGCTCTCCCTCCCCCATATAACCTCCTGAGTCTTTTCATGGGTATGCCTTCAACAGTTATTACAGTGCCCAAAGCATAAACCCATGGCATCTTTTTTGAGTGAAATATTTCTGTTGTTGTCATAGGATGTGGGGATTTCAGGATCCTATCATAGAAAAGCTCATAGGAAAGACAAAAAAGACTTGGCTGGCTTGGGCAGAAATCAGTCCTAGGTCAAGGGAGCCAGGGCCACGTGACCCACTGCAGCCCCTCCTTCAAGTTCTTAGGCCGTATCCACCTGAAAGCAGCAGGACTTGGGAACCAGCAACAACGACCATCTCTGTGGCCTGGTTCCGTGCATACAGCCCACCACTGGCAGCCTCACACCTACGTGCACCACACTTTAAGACAATAATGATATGATGTAGAAAATAGCCTTGGAAAGTCATTTCCTTTCTAGCCCTGGTTTGTCCAGCTCATCACTGCTGACCCTCTTCACTGAAAGGCAGTGATTTCATTGTTACTGCTGTAAGATATCTCTTCTTCCAAGCTATTCTATATTTCTCAAATGATCGCCCTTCACACCACATGGTGTCCTGTGTTAGCAGCAAAAACTATTCTTTGTAATTCCCTTTCTTGGGTGTTTAATTTAAAATATATAAAATTTAATTTAATCCCTCTGTTTCTGAGATGTTTTAAAGGGTGTAAACTGAGGTTATGAACACTTTTAGGTCAGGTCACCAAGAGGAATTTGACATTTATATGAATAAGAATAATATCAGGAGTTACAAAAGCTAATATAAAATTGCAAGGGCTATCACACTCTGTGCTTGAGGCCATAAATTGATTGCCAGCAGGGGTCAAGCAGGAGTCTCTGTCTTCTCTGTGCAGCCTCCCGTGGGTACGCCGTGCAGAATTTGGTGCACCGGCAGAAAGGGCAGAATGAATGTGCTCCTTCTTCCACAGATTGCTGGAATATTTACTCCTTAAGAGAGGTATGGATTAATAGTACTTCTCCTTTAGACAGCTAGACAGAGAACCCAAGATTATTTTCCGAGAAATAGTATCAGGTCAAGGGAAAGAAATCTGGTAATTTAGTCGAGCATATGCAGACAGGCTCTGCATGGTCCACACTGTGTTTTGAGATAAGGTTTTATATTCCTGATTTTTGCTGTGAGAGCTGCTGAGAAAAATAAAGAAAAGTTGATTCCAAATGAAATAATTTGGTGCTAATTACTTAAAACAAAGTGCTAAAACCAAAGTTGATCTTTAAACTATAAATATGTATATATTGCAGCTTTTGCTGATGTTTATTTCATCTTGCCTTAATAAAATGTATTCTTATAAAAATGAAATTACCATATGCTAAGTATGGGAATAAGCTTCTATATATGTAATAAAAGTTATATTTAGATATAAAATGTAAGAATTGTGTACTCTTGTGGAAATATTATGACATTGGGTGCTTTTCATAGGTCAAGCAAACCTTTAAGAGCCTAAAACTGAATAATGTGTGTACATGGTGACATTGTAGCCAGTGTTATACTTTTTATTGTGGTGAGGTTTTTCTTTGTGAAGGTAGGAAGTGAACTCTCCATCCTACAGTTCCTCGCAGTATTTAAGTGACGTTCTATCTACCTGTAAACCAGGTTTTTCTTAGTGGCAAAAGGGAGACTGTACCGAGCCCACTTTATCTCATCTCTTTTGCCTTGTCACCTGTCATTTGCCTGTTGTTAGGGTTTTGTTTTGTTTTGTTTTAACAAATTGGTTTCTGTTGCCTCATCATTGAGTTATTGCTTTTCTTTTCTCTCTTTTCTCTCCTGTTTTTAAGAGAAAATACTTCTAGAGGCACCCATTTGTTACAGCACTGTGAGTGTACGACATGTTTTTTCTAATTAAGATCCCAGGTGGTAATCTTTCTGCTGCTGTGTCAGGTGCTGTGTGTAGAATTAGAGTTCCTGAAGGAGTTTTGTTTGGCATTAAAAAATAGACTGGAGGCTAGATAGCATAAATATCAGAGGTTTAGGCTACAATGAGATATATAAAATTTAAATAATAGCTTTGCAAGAAGCCTTAGAAGCTGCTCAGTTGCAGCAGTACCCATAATTCTGCTGTTGTGAATGATTAGCTGCTGTCTTGAGCAGTGTGCGTAACAGGGATCTTTTTTAAAAAAAAATTGGTTTTCCTTTCTCAATTAATTTAATGTACACAGGAATCATCACCCATACAGTAGTAGGCAAAATATAACCTATTAAAGGCTATCCTTCAAAATGCTTCATATGCCAGCAGGCCACTAGGAGATGCTAAGTAACAGCATGGCCATGCAATCTACTTGTTTCAGCCAGCATTGAGAAGGAATCTTAAAAGCTGCTTCTAGCTTAATTCTGACATTTTTTCAAAGCATTGTATTTGTACAGTGGCCATTACCTCATTTTCTCTCCTTTACCCAGTACATAGCGTATCTCCAAAGTAAAAATGCTTCTCTGACATCAACATCCCAAATGATATTATTTAGAAGTTTTAGAAGCTGTGGTGCTAAACTTACCAGAAAGAAATATTGTTTTCCCTTCTCTTTTTTTTCACTCTTTTCTCCAAGAAAAAAAGAAGAAACTTCAGTGATTAAATGTGTGGTGTTTTGTCAATTTAACTAATCTGGTCATGAACATGTGGAATTAGAAGGCAGTTTAGAAATCAGAGCCTGTCTTCTCTCATTTTCAACCAAAGCCCAGAGAAGTTAATGTGTTTTTTTATTTCCCATATTCTTAATGGCCAGGTCAGCCTAGTTTTCCTTGGGCACCGCTCAGCTGCCGTAAAAGGCTCATTGTTTCTAAATATCAGATAGGAATATGTAAGTTGCTTCTCTCAAAATGTCAGAGAAGAATATGTTGGCTGTGCTAGAGATAGTCTCATAGATTCACAAGTACCATGATGGGGGCGGGGGGGGGGGAAGCCAAAGAACATGAATGCTGAAACTTGAATATTTTATGAACTCAGCCACTTTTGGTCGAGATACTCAAGTGAGGTGCTGTCATAATTTGATTCCAAGCGAGAACTTTTATATGGAAGTAATAAACTCAGAATATTGATGATTGAAAATTTAATTTAGCCCTGTAATTGAGAGCACAGGTGTCGGGTCAAATGAACCAAATTAAATCCTGTCTATTTTTGTAATATTGACCAAGTTACTTAACCTCTTTAACCTTGGTTTTCGTATCTGTAAAATGAGTATCCTTTTTTCAAGGTTGTCGTGAGAACTAAGGGAAATTATAGAAGTTATGACAGGTTAGAAAAGTGCTGCTACTTTCAACACAGAACACAGTACCACAGTATCACCGGTGATACCTAAAAATCTAAAAAATGCTACACGATGTGCAGAACCCAATGCATGTGGCAGATTTCATATAAAATACGTAAAACAGTTTGGAGGAAGAAAAGCACATTGAACATATTCTTCTGTTTTATTTTATTTAAACAAAATTTTATTAAATGTCCTCTTAGGCTAAAGGTATAGCGCAGTTGGCAGAACATGTCCAAAATACGGAGACAGCAGAGTGGGCATGCAGCAGTTATGTGAGTCAGGGCCCACCAATGTCTTTGAGAATGTCGGCATTAAATGGGGTCATCAAGGCTGAAAGCAGATTTTTTTTTCAGGGCCCCAGTTCTCATCACCATTTCTAGACCTTTCTTCTTTTCCTCACCCCACACCCTGCTTCAGCCTCCAGTAATGTCAGCCCTTCTAACATTTCATTCTTTCCTCTTCCTTGTAAAGCCCTGCTTTCCTGGAACACACCACAGCCCTTGTCAGTGGCGGTTAATTTTGTATGAAGTCATTACTGTTGAAGTATTGTTGGTTGATACTGCCAGGAAAGTGGCATTATTGTCTAATGCCATTAGAAAAATTTGCATTTGCCTGGCGTCTATACCGTCTTAAAGAAAAAGAGGGAATAACACACAATAGCTTAGAAACTCTTAAGGGCCAATATGCAAAATATTTCTGTTCAGGGAGAAATTTCAGCACCTGGTGTCCCTGAGCAGAAGTTGTATGTTTTCATGAGAGACCCACTGGTACACTTGAGAAAAGCCACCAGCCTTTGGAATGGTACTGACTTCTAGCACTGTCTCCCCTTTTCTAAGTTCCCAGATATGAAATTTAGTGGCATTTAAAATCAGAATCAGTTCTGTGATAGTTGAATGTGTAAAACATTCTCTTGTTTTACTTTTTGTTTAAGAGCAAATACATGAAAATCTTGTCTGGAGTTATCCCACAGTTTCATGCCTAGTGCCAGGTTAATTTTTGAGCATTATTTACCAGGGGTAGTTATCTTCAGTATTCTCATGACCTGGCTGCTGCCCAGAGTCCTGGGAGATGTAATCAGGTTCAGTTAATTCTGAACAATAGAGTGTGGCGGGAACTCCAGTAAGTGGCGGGTTGACTGCACCCAAACTGTTGATTTAAGCTGTCCAGAGAGCCTGACTCATACTCAGACCTGACACCAGTTTGGGTCAGCTGGCTTAGCTATGAGCCATTCCCGGTAAACCATGCTTCTTTTGTGTGAGGAGGGGACCGGGAGACCCCTCTGGTCATGTTCCACCTCCTTCAGCCCGCTGCAGCCCCCTCGTCCTGGCTGCGGCACCCTTTGTGACTTTTGCTAAGCTTCATGCCCGTCGCTGGTTGTCCAGCCACATGCCTGAGGGAGCTGCCAGTATGCTGTGTGCTTTATGTAATTTCTGTTCACTTCTAACTTTCGTTGGTGATGTTTAATAAGAAATGCATTAGTATTCACTTTATCATCCCCCACATCTGTGTAGCACTTCATGGTTTTCATTGGGAACTCATATATTTTAGGCTGGACAGGGCAGGAATTACATTGCATCAGCATTAATCATTCTTGTTACCTTTTGATTAGATCATTCAGTCTCAGCACTTTTTGGAAGAGTGATCCAAGGCTGAGAGCATAAGGATAAATGCAGGCAAAACGTTAGCAGTTTGTTTAATGTGAGGATTTTTTTTTTTTTGTAAGTTTGAAGGTAAACGTTTCTCAATTTGTAGTTCATTTCTTTTCTACCCTTAGCCTTTGAAAATAAGCAGTAGCAATTTAAAATTTAGACACACAAATGGAACCTTGTTTCTCCTTGAATACCAGTTTAAATTTATTTACTCTGAGGTTTAAAGCCCACATATAGATATATTTGTTTTAGTGGGTCCATGAAAGGGCACCTGATTTGAATGGTGAGGTGCTTTGAGGACACAGAACCTCGGAGGGTGATGCAGGGTGACTATAACCTCACACCCTCCTGTTCATACCCGGCTCTGAGTCTCAGGAACCCTCGTGGGCAGTGTGTTGATAAGAATTGCCTTTCTGTAAATTAGTTTTTGGTATGGAAAGCCAAAAAGCTCAAGTCCTTTAAGCACATATGTCAAGAGATTTTCTTCTTCCATACCTTTATCAGACTTTGTACCCTAATCTCCTTCCTGTTCCAATGTTGAATGTCTCCAGATCAATTAAATGATTTGCTTCTCAGTTTTAGATGCTTCCATTTTCTGTGACTAGAATTTTGTCTTCTAGAGAACGTCTGCTAAACTTTCACTTGTTTTTATTTTAATTTCCAGTTTAGTGTTTGTTTATCTTAGAACAGAGTGTGCATTTTCACAAGGATAAAAGCAATGAACAGAATGGCACAATATACCGTTGTTTGCCAGAAGTCAATCCATTTGGCTTTTCCTTGGCAAAATGAGAACAAATCCATCATGGCTCCTTCATCGTTTCCTCCTGTGCCCCTCACTGGGATGCGCCCGTTAGTTACTCATGTGATGTGACGCGGAAGAGGAAAGGGGTGATCACTTTGTTCTTCAGTTCACGTAATGTCCTCAAATGAGGGGAAACTGTCCTCAGTTGAAGACTGTTTCATGAATTTTAGTCTGTGACATTTCCTTATGTGTAATTTTGTAAATAAATATGTAATAAATTAGTAAAACAATAAGACTGGGCCATTATATTTTAACCAAGATAATAATAAGATATACCTGTTTTCCTATGTTTATGTCTGCTAGATTATACTTACTATAGGCATTCACTTCAGAGTTGAGACAATAAAAGTATAAACATTAGAAGCGATTTTCTTTTTTGGGACAGATTAATGAACAGTTTGATAGGTGACATGAGTGTGTTTTTCAAATGTTAAAATAACTTGCTTATTTATGCCCACACTCAGGAATTTAGTAGCTTACAGAGAAACATGTTGAAATTCAGAAAGTGCAGATGAAGAAAACATGAGAAAGGAGAAAAATAATGTGGGAAACCTAAGATGCTAATAGTAAGATACGTGCTCTCCCGTGTCATTCATTTATTAGACCTGGGCTGCATAGGTGACGACGAGCTTTCTAGACACTAATGCAAAGAATATTGTCAGTTACGTGACTTACACAAAGTCTGTAAAATTCGAAATGTCTTGTGTTGAGACTAAAGCAAAAATTCTTCCTGGGACCCTTCTCGTGAGAGACTGTGTCCTCATCGGTGACCGCCCTGCGCGTAAGTGAGAGAACACCAAATCACAGCTCAGAAGGGATCCAGGTGGACAGTCTTCTCACTGTCTGCTTTCTGCCACCATGAATTTAGGCCAGGCAGAGGAAGGGGTGGGCCGTGCATCCTTGCACTAGACCTCTGCTATTTCTCGATTATGTTTTTGATAAATATCGGAGAGCGGAAAGTTTGACGTTGTATTAGCTGAACAACATTAGAATAAAGTTGTATTTTGTTGTCAACTAGAGACAAATCCACAGGCTGTAGAAAATCCACTTGTCTGACATAACTTTGATTTTTATGGAATTGATATGTAAGAAATCATTTTAAAATTGGTTCTAGTTCATTGTCACCTCTACAATCAGTTAAAGATGTCTGCGCTAGTTTTATGTTTTGGTTTGGCTTTGCTTTAATTTTATTATAAACTTAGACAAGTTTTAAGGAAAGACAAAGGTGATGGATATTCCTATTTTTATTCTTCCTCTAGAACTTTGAGGCCACCCCTTCTGACTTTTTATTTTCTTTTTGGAGATACAGATTTTGATTTGATTGTTTGAGGATAGGAAGGGAGTGAGCAATGAAATGAAGATGAACAAGAAGACAAAACTATCTTCTCTAGACCTGGAAGCTAAAGTTTTTTAGGTATTCTTTGGATATTTAAATGCTCTAATGCTCTCGGAAATAAATAAAGACCAAAGTGATTTTTAAATTCCTGCTCCTATTTCTAGCTGCAAAGAAATCTATCAAGGTAAGGACAGCTTCATTCCAGACTTCCTTGACAGCCTACTCACTCATCTGTTTGCTCTTCATTGGTTCCTGTGGACATAAACACTTTATAGAGTA
>VMDR010035528.1:0-10739 GCA_007922815.1 Macrotus californicus | reverse complement strand
CACTCCCCTCCCCCGCTTTCACCCTCCCCCTTGGTTAGGTCCATGTGTCCTTTATAGTGTTTTCTGGAAACCCTTCCCCCCAGTGTTCCCTCCACCTTCCCCTCTGGTGATTGTTAGATTGTTCTTAATTTCATTGTCTCTGGTTGTATTTTGTTTGCTGATTTCTTTTGTTGATTATGTTCCAGTTAAAGGTGAGATCATGTGGTATTTCCCTTTCAGCACCTGGCTTATTTCACTTAGCATAATGCTCTCTAGTTCCATCCATGCTGTTGCAAAGGGTAGGATCTCCTTCTTTCTCTCTGCTGCGTAGAATTCCATTGTGTAAATGTACCACGGTTCTTTGATCCACTCATTGACTGATGGGCACTTAGGTTGCTTGGCTATTGTAAATTGTGCTGCTTTGAACATTGGGGTGCATAGGTTCTTTTGGATTGGTGTTTCAGGGCTCTTAGGGTATAATCCCAGCAGTGGAATTGCTGGAGCAAAAGGCAATTCCATTTTGAGTTTTCTGAGGAAATTCCATACTGTTTTCCACAGTGGCTGCACCAGTCTACAATCCCACCAACAGTGCACTAGGGTTTCCTTTTCTCCACATCCTCTCTAACACTTGTCTGTTGATTTGTTTATGATGGCCATTCTGACCGGTGTCAGGTGGTATCTCATGGTGATTTTAATTTGCATCTCTCTGATGGCTAGTGATGCTGAGCATCTTTTCACATATCTCTGGGCCCTCTGTATGTCCTCCTTGGAGAAGTGTCTGTTCATGTCTTTTGCCCATTTTTTAATTGGGTTTTTGGTCTTCCTGGAGTTTAGTTGTGTGAGTTCTTGATATGTTTTGGAGATCAATCCCTTGTCCGAGTCATCATTGGCAAATATGTTTTCCTATATAGTTGGTTCTCTTTTCATTTTAATGCTGTTTCCTTTAGCCATGCAGAAGCTTTTTAATTTGATGAGGTCCCATTTGTTTATTCTTTCTTTTATGACCCTTGCTTTAGGGGACACATCATTAAAGATGTTGCTGTGAGGAATATCTGATATTTTCCTGCCAACATTTTCCTCTAGGACTTTTATGTTGTCATGGCGTATGTTTAAGTCTTTTATCCACCTTAAATTTATTTTTTGTGTATGGTGTGAGTTGGTGGTCGAGTTTCATTTTTTTGCAAGTAGCTTTCCAAATCTCTCAACACCATTTGTTGTAGAGGCTATTTTTACTCCATTTTATGCTTCTTCCCCCTTTGTCAAATATTAGTTGACTATAGAGACTTGGGTTTATTTCTGGGCTCTCTGTTCTGTTCCATTGGTCTATGTGTCTGTTCTTATGCTAGTACTAGGCTGTTTTGACTACAGTCATCTTGTAAATCATGATCTCACTTTTATCTAGAACATAATCAACAAAAAAAAGAGCAAACAAAATACAATTAAAGACATAGAAATTAAGAATAATCTGGCGAGAAAAATGGGACCTGTCAAATTGGAGGCATAGGTATACACACTGTGCCTCCTCGCACAACCAAAAGAAGGGCAACACGAAATTTTAAAAGAAAAAACATCCAGAACTGACAGAAAATCGAACTCTGTGGAAATCTGACAAGCAAGGAACTAAAGAAGAAACTTTAAGCAGACTGGTAGGAGGGGCGAGACGGGCTGGGCAGAGAGGACTTGCGTTTATTGGGGAAAGGCGCAGCGACGGGGAGAGGTGGCGATTGCGGACCGGAAGTCCCACTGCCTTGTGCAGATAAACCCAGAGGAACAACTGGGGAGCGAGACAGACCCCGCAACCCAGAGTTCCAGTGCAGGGGAAATAAAGTCTCAAAGCCTTTGATTGGAAGCTCCTGTGGGGGTGGAGGTGGTGGCACTGGGAGAAACTCCTGGACTCACAGGAGAGTGCGTTGGAGAGACCCACAGGGTCCAGAATGTGCACAAGCCCACCCACCTGGGAATCAGTGCCAGAATCAGCACCAGGGGGCCCCAATTTGATTGCAGGTAGCTCAGAAAGTCACTGGACACCTGCAGAGAGTGGAGCAAGTGCCATTGTTCCCTCTCGGACTCGCCCCCACATACAGCATCAAAATGCAGCAACGTGATTGCCCCACCCTGGGGAAAACCTAAGGCTCCGCCCCTTACTATGTAACAGGCATGCCAAGACAACAAAAATGGCCCAAATGAAAGAACAGATCAAAGCTCCAGAAAAAATACAACTAAGTGACGAACAGATAGCCAACCTATCAGATGCACAGTTCAAAACACTGATATTCAAAATGCTCACAGACTTGGTTGAACCTGGTCACAAATGAGAAGAACAAATGAAGGCTACAATAAGGGAAATGAAGGAAAATGTACAGAGAACCAACAGTGAGGGGAAGAAAAACGGGACTCAAATCAATGGTGTGAACCAGAAGAAAGAAAGAAACATTCAACCAGAACACAATGAAGAAACAAGAATTCAAAAAAATGAGGAGAAGCTTAGGAACCTCCAGGATGTCTTTAAACGTTCCAATATCTGAATCATAGGGGTGCCAGAAGGAGAAGAGGAAGAGAAAGAAATTGAAAGCTTATTTGAACAAATACTGAAGGAAAACTTCCCCAATCTGGCAAAGGAAATAGACTTGCAAGGGGTCCAGGAAGCTCAGAGAGTCCCAAAGAAGTTGGACCCAAGAAGGACACACCAAGGCACATCATAATTACACTACCCAAGATGAAAGATAAAGAGAGAATCTTAAAAGCAGCAAGAGAAAAGGAGACAGTAACCTACAAAGGAGTGCCCACCAGACTGTCAGCTGATTTCTCAAAAGTAACCTTACAGGCAAGAAGGGGCCGCAAAGAAGTATTCCAAGTCATGAAAGCCAAGGACCTACATCCAAAATTACTCTATCCAGCAAAGCTATCATTTAGAATGGAAGGGCAGATAAAGTGCTTCCCAGATAAGGTCAAGTTCAAGGAATTCATCATCACCAAGTATATGACCCATGGACATGAACTAAGGAGGGAGAGTGTGGGTGGGAAGGGGAGTATACAGGGCAGAGGGGAATAAAGGGGGGCGGGAAATGGGACAACTTTAATAGCATAATCAATAAAATATATTAAAAAAAAAAGAATGGGATTGGAGAAAGAATGACAACTTACCACTCAGATTGTTTCAGAAGAGTTCACAAGAGGTAAGGAGTAGGAAGGTGATTTCTTTTTACTGATGTATTTATAGAGACAAAGAACAGGGAAAGCATTCTGGGCTGGGTGGGGTCAGTCAAGTTCAGAAGGAAGTGCTCCAGGTGTGGTCAGAGGCTGGTTGTCCTGAGAGTAGACAACCCAGAGAAACTGCTAGGTCCGTGACTCATCAAGAAATGTGGGGCTGCTGGCTCAGGAGTCGGTATTTCATTGTACTTGATGACAAGATTTAGAAAGATTTTGATCATAAAGATGACTCTACTAAAGCAGTGTTTTAAGAATAATATTGGCAGAGATGGAAAAGATAGACCAGGAGGGACAGAGGTAGGTATGACCAGCTGAAATTTGCTGTATTAACACAGGTATAAGATTGTACGATCTGAATTAGGTTGGTCATGCTACAGGTGGTAGTAATAAAGCAAAATTACATTTAAAGGATTTGGCAAAGACTGAGCAGGCTGGTATTTGGCTGTGATGCAAGTGCAGTTAACAAAGAACAAGAGGAAACTCACCAAGCAGAGGTTCCGAATGGTGAGCTGTCCCACAGCCTTAAGAGTGACCAGCCAGGTAGGGGTCTGTACTTCTATGAGAGGACAGAGAAATAACAGTTGTTAGGAATGGAAGAGTTGAAAATTACACAGAAAGTATGAGGATTGTTCTATTTGTTACCCAG
This sequence comes from Macrotus californicus, assembly GCA_007922815.1. Taxonomy (NCBI): domain Eukaryota; kingdom Metazoa; phylum Chordata; class Mammalia; order Chiroptera; family Phyllostomidae; genus Macrotus; species Macrotus californicus. Next base: position 6,904 of record VMDR010035528.1, on the reverse strand, counting down.
AATGAAAGAATGTTCTCTAAACAGTAATGACTGTAAAAGCCACGTCAATATGTGCAAAATCCAAGCTGTCTGGAACAAGTAACAGGAAAGGATACACAAGAGAGAAGAAATAAGAAAAATAAAAAAAGGCAGGCAGCCAAAAAGACAAGCAAAAACAGTGACAAGGGAATCAGAGCGTGGGAAGTGGCAAACAGCTGTCACCTTGACAAAAGAATGATCAGAGGTAACAGTGCAGACAGAGGTGCTGGTACAGCTTGGAAGGCCAGTATGGTCACAAAATTAAACATCCATAAAAAAAATTAAACATCTGTCATTCAGTCACCATGACAGTGACTGATTCCCAAGTCAGAAAATAAAAGCCCATGAGATCACCAGTCCAGATTTACTTATGAGGGCAACAAACAGAATACTCCGCATTTGACATTCAGGAAGGGAAGGAGAAACAGGAAGTGGAAAGAACCTCCATGCCATACAAATCACCTCCCAAAGTCCCTGCTGTCCACCTCATGGAAATGCTCTTCCCTGGATCTTCCCATAGTTCAGAACTTCCCTTCATTCTCTCCCTACATAAATGTCACCTCCATGACCTCACCAGCCAAATTAACCCCTCACTCAGCCCAGTCACTCTTTAACTCTCTAAAGTGTTTTTTCTTCTATAGAACATACTGCTCCCTGAACTTATACATTCATTTATTTATTTATTTATTTATTTATTTATTTATTTAATTAATTAATTTAATCCTTACCCAATAACATTTTTTAAATTGCTTGTAGAGAGAGAGGAAGGGTGAGGGAGAGAGAGGGAGAGAGAAACATCAGTGTGACAGAGAAACATTGATTGGCTGCCTCCCATACGTACTCACTGGAGATGGAACTCACAACCTAGGTATATAGCCTGAGAGGGGAGCAAATCTGCAACCTTTTGGTTCACAGGACAATGCTCCAACCAACTTAGGCACACCAGCCAGGGCTACACCTTTATTTTTTAGAATTCTATTTTCTGCCTTGACCTAAAAGGTAAGCTCTATAGGGTCAGGCACCTTTTCTTTCTTGTTCATCACTGTATTCTATAGCTTCCATAAGTGCCTCAGTGTTTGTGGGATGAGTGGATGACCCCATTTTCACACTGATGTTCTAATTCTGGATCCACCATCCATGTGTGCATAGTGGACACATGCTTTCTTCCTTCCCAGAGTACTCTAAAGGATCTCTCATCCAGTCACAGGCAAGTGACTCAGGAGCCTGGTCCACCTTCCAGGTCCAAGGGTGCCAACAAACACAGGGAGGGTTCCTCAGAGGGCCAATGGTAGGTTCCTGGATTGGCATGGACTCCAAAGTAGGGCGGCTCAGACTCAGCCCCAGGGCTGCTCCTGAAGCTGTATGATCCTTGTGTTCTCTGAGGTCTCTTGCAAGTAAAGCCTAAGCTTGTTTGTTACGGAATGAGCAGTAATTGCCAGAAAATGAATCCAACATGGAAGGAAAGCAGAGATACATGTGAGAAGAGATGCATTTCTGATAATGTGGTTTGAATTCCTGGATGCAGAGGTACCTGAAATTTAACATTTTCCACCTTCTAGGAACACAAGATCATCAAAGCATAATCTTATTTAAGCTAATTTCAGTTCAATTTCTTTCTCTTGTAATGGAAAGAGTCCTGACTAATGAAAATTATGAAAATTCAGCAAGTCCCACATCTGTTACTTGTAAAACAGTAAAAATAACACCTACTGCGTGTGGAGAAAATCAGTACTAGTTTAAGTCATACAAATAAATAACAAAAATAACAAAGTGCCTCACACAATAGACACTCAATAAATGGGAAAAGAAGCTCACACATGTTTACAGAAGCATTATCAAGAGCAGTAGAGGTCACTGCCTTTGAAAGGAGCAATGGAGAGAGGTTTTCGTGCCAGCTCTGTCCATGAGAGAGAGACTGACATGAGCTACATTTGGACTCAGCACATGAGAAATAAAACCAGCACCACACCTCAGAGAGAAGATGGTCAGACAGACATGGACTGAAGGAAAAACAAGAAAATCAAGACTATCCACTAGGTGAGCAAATTGGAGACACTGAGTTGTTAGGAAGTTAGAGGAAGTCAAGTTTGGAATACTAGAGAAAAAAAATATATTGAGTTGGGTGAGTGGGGACAGCTGAGGTAATACTGCAGCCATGTGCTCTGGCCATCTCATGCAGATTTAATTAATGAATCAAAATAGGAACAGACACCATATTAAAGTGTGAATTCCTTTCTTTCTCCAGGTAACAGCAAAGCTTTACAATGTTCCTCTCACATGGAAAGAAAGTGAGTCCTTAAACACAGCTGGGAAAGCCAGCCTGACCCTGGCTCGTTTCCACACATTGTGTAGTCCTCTGCATTATTTCACATCTAAAGGGCACCTGGTCATGGTATTCGTCATTTTTAATCAACTAAATATTATTGGGAATGATTTTACCAAGCAATTATGTAAGCAGTCCTCAGTAAGATTAATGTACTTTCCTATCTTGTGTTCAAAGTTAATTGAAAATAAATATAAATGTGTATGTACAAGCTAACGCGTGAATTTATTTCATGTATTTTCTGAGGAGTAATTTCGTATTTTGAAATAAGACATATCAGAGGAGACGAACAGCATCTGGAGAGTCAGAAAACTTTGAAGCCAAAGAAGTAGTTTCCCAGTGAACTGAGATTCATGTGAAAACCTTACTACTCATCCCCAAAAACCAGCCCCCATAACACTGCCTCCAAGAGGTCTTTCCGGCACTGATCCCACAGGTCTGTTCTCATTTTCTGCCATCTCTCCCATCTCATAGCATCTCCACTGGAAAGTAATTCCTTCAGTACTTTTGCTTCCCATCCATCTGCCTTACCACATCCAAAAACAATGAACTTCCTGAAGGCACATCCCATAACTCTAACCCTAAAACAGAGCTGGACTAGGCAGGGAAGCAGTGAGGGACAGTGGCTGAATGACATAGTCTATTGGAATTATTTACACTGCAGTCACATGAATCTATTTTGGCAAAACTTACTTTAGTATCATCCTAACAGCTACAGGGAATCAAATTCACTCAGATTTTAAAAGAATGAAAATAAATTGATCTAGCATTTGATAATCTTGAAATTTCTCATAACTTAGAAAAATACTATCATCTAGAAGCTTCCAAAGACATTTTGTCCTTGTTGCTTTGCTTGTACAGTGAATTAATGCATTCGTTCATGGGAAACACTTCATATGTTTTCATCTTTCCATATGTTTAGTAGAAGTTAATATCAACACTGCTTTTTCATTTTATTTTTTTTATTTATTTTTTAATTAGTTTACTGTTGTTCATTTACAGTTGTCTGCATTTTCCCCCCACTACTCCCCCCTCACCCCAGCCAATTCCACATCCCTCCCCTTTGGTTAGGTCCATGTGTCCTTTACAATGTTTCCTGGAAACCATTCCCCGCACTGTTCCCTCCCCCTTCTCCTCTGGCCATTGTTACATTGTTCTTTTTCTTTTTAAAAAAAATATATTTTATTGATTATGTTATTACAGTTGTCGCATTTTCCTCCACCTCCCATCCACCCTGCACACCACCTCCCCATCACACACCCTCTATTTAGTTCATGTCCATGGGTCATATATATAAGTTCTTTGGCTTCTACATTTCCTATACTATTCTTAACCTTCCCCTTTCTATCTTCTACCTATCATTTATGCTTCTTATTCCCTATACCTTTTCCCCCTCGCTCCCCACCTACTCCCCTGATGATAACCCTCCGTGTGATCTCCATTTCTGTGATTCTGTTCCTGTTCTAGTTGTTTGCTTTGTTTGTTTTGTTTTTGTTTTTGTTTTAGGTACAGTTGTTAATAACTCTGAGTTTGTTGTCATTTTACCGTTCCTATTTTTTATCTTCTTTTTCTTAGATAAGTCCCTTGAACATTTCATATAATAAGGGCTTGGTGATGATGAATTCCTTGAACTTGACCTTATCTGGGAAGCACTTTATCTGCCCTTCCATTCTAAATGATAGCTTTGCTGGATAGAGTAATTTTGGATGTAGGTCCTTGGCTTTCATGACTTGGAATACTTCTTTGCGGCCCCTTCTTGCCTGTAAGGTTACTTTTGAGAAATCAGCTGACAGTCTGGTGGGCACTCCTTTGTAGGTTACTGTCTCCTTTTCTCTTGCTGCTTTTAAGATTCTCTCTTTATCTTTCATCTTGGGTAGTGTAATTATGATGTGCCTTGGTGTGTCCTTCTTGGGTCCAACTTCTTTGGGACTCTCTGAGCTTCCTGGACCCCTTGCAAGTCTATTTCCTTTGCCAGATTGGGGAAGTTTTCCTTCAGTATTTGTTCAAATAAGCTTTCAATTTCTTTCTCTTCCTCTTCTCCTTCTGGCACCCCTATGATTCAGATATTGGAACGTTTAAAGACATCCTGGAGGTTCCTAAGCTTCTCCTCATTTTTTTGAATTCTTGTTTCTTCATTGTGTTCTGGTTGAATGTTTCTTTCTTTCTTCTGGTTCACACCATTGATTTGAGTCCCGTTTTTCTTCCCCTCACTGTTGGTTCTCTGTACATTTTCCTTCATTTCCCTTATTGTAGCCTTCATTTGTTCTTCTCATTTGTGACCAGGTTCAACCAAGTCTGTGAGCATTTTGAATATCAGTGTTTTGAACTGTGCATCTGATAGGTTGGCTATCTGTTCGTCACTTAGTTGTATTTTTTCTGGAGCTTTGATCTGTTCTTTCATTTGGGCCATTTTTGTTGTCTTGGCATGCCTGTTACATAGTAAGGGGCGGAGCCTTAGGTTTTCCCCAGGGTGGGGCAATCACGTTGCTGCATTTTGATGCTGTATGTGGGGGCGAGTCCGAGAGGGAACAATGGCACTTGCTCCACTCTCTGCAGGTGTCCAGTGACTTTCTGAGCTACCTGCAATCAAATTGGGGCCCCCTGGTGCTGATTCTGGCACTGATTCCCAGGTGGGTGGGCTTGTGCACATTCTGGACCCTGTGGGTCTCTCCAACGCACTCTCCTGTGAGTCCAGGAGTTTCTCCCAGTGCCACCACCTCCACCCCCACAGGAGCTTCCAATCAAAGGCTTTGAGACTTTATTTCCCCTGCACTGGAACTCTGGGTTGCGGGGTCTGTCTCGCTCCCCAGTTGTTCCTCTGGGTTTATCTGCACAAGGCAGTGGGACTTCCGGTCCGCAATCGCCACCTCTCCCCGTCGCTGCGCCTTTCCCCAATAAACGCAAGTCCTCTCTGCCCAGCCCGTCTCGCCCCTCCTACCAGTCTGCTTAAAGTTTCTTCTTTAGTTCCTTGCTTGTCAGATTTCCACAGAGTTCGATTTTCTGTCAGTTCTGGATGTTTTTTCTTTTAAAATTTCGTGTTGCCCTTCTTTTGGTTGTGCGAGGAGGCACAGTGTGTATACCTATGCCTCCAATTTGACAGGTCCCATTTTTCTCGCCAGATTATTCTTAATTTCTATGTCTTTAATTGTATTTTGTTTGCTCTTTTTTTTGTTGATTATGTTCTAGATAAAAGTGAGATCATGATTTACAAGATGACTGTAGTCAAAACAGCCTAGTACTAGCATAAGAACAGACACATAGACCAATGGAACAGAACAGAGAGCCCAGAAATAAACCCAAGTCTCTATAGTCAACTAATATTTGACAAAGGGGGAAGAAGCATAAAATGGAGTAAAAATAGCCTCTACAACAAATGGTGTTGAGAGATTTGGAAAGCTACTTGCAAAAAAATGAAACTCGACCACCAACTCACACCATACACAAAAAATAAATTTAAGGTGGATAAAAGACTTAAACATACGCCATGACAACATAAAAGTCCTAGAGGAAAATGTTGGCAGGAAAATATCAGATATTCCTCACAGCAACATCTTTAATGATGTGTCCCCTAAAGCAAGGGTCATAAAAGAAAGAATAAACAAATGGGACCTCATCAAATTAAAAAGCTTCTGCATGGCTAAAGGAAACAGCATTAAAATGAAAAGAGAACCAACTATATAGGAAAACATATTTGCCAATGATGACTCGGACAAGGGATTGATCTCCAAAACATATCAAGAACTCACACAACTAAACTCCAGGAAGACCAAAAACCCAATTAAAAAATGGGCAAAAGACATGAACAGACACTTCTCCAAGGAGGACATACAGAGGGCCCAGAGATATGTGAAAAGATGCTCAGCATCACTAGCCATCAGAGAGATGCAAATTAAAATCACCATGAGATACCACCTGACACCGGTCAGAATGGCCATCATAAACAAATCAACAGACAAGTGTTAGAGAGGATGTGGAGAAAAGGAAACCCTAGTGCACTGTTGGTGGGATTGTAGACTGGTGCAGCCACTGTGGAAAACAGTATGGAATTTCCTCAGAAAACTCAAAATGGAATTGCCTTTTGCTCCAGCAATTCCACTGCTGGGATTATACCCTAAGAGCCCTGAAACACCAATCCAAAAGAACCTATGCACCCCAATGTTCAAAGCAGCACAATTTACAATAGCCAAGCAACCTAAGTGCCCATCAGTCAATGAGTGGATCAAAGAACCGTGGTACATTTACACAATGGAATTCTACGCAGCAGAGAGAAAGAAGGAGATCCTACCCTTTGCAACAGCATGGATGGAACTAGAGAGCATTATGCTAAGTGAAATAAGCCAGGTGCTGAAAGGGAAATACCACATGATCTCACCTTTAACTGGAACATAATCAACAAAAGAAATCAGCAAACAAAATACAACCAGAGACAATGAAATTAAGAACAATCTAACAATCACCAGAGGGGAAGGTGGAGGGAACACTGGGGGGAAGGGTTTCCAGAAAACACTATAAAGGACACATGGACCTAACCAAGGGGGAGGGTGAAAGCGGGGGAGGGGAGTG
>VMDR010035527.1:0-10723 GCA_007922815.1 Macrotus californicus | reverse complement strand
AGGAGGTGAGGGACAAATACCATATGATCTCACCTTTAACTGGAACATAATCAACAAAAGAAAACAGCAAACAAAATACAACCAGAGACATTGAAATTAAGAACAATCTAACAATAGTTTTTCTATTTTCTTCTCTAAGCTTCTTTAAAAGATATAAACTGTGTAAATCAATCAATTAAAATACTATATTACTCGGTTTATAAAATATATAGACTGATAATAGCACAAATGGGTGGAGATAGATTGGATCTATAATATAGCAAAGTTTCTGTATTACAGCAAAGTTTCTCTATTATACTGGAATTAAGTTATTGATATACAATAGATTATAATGAACTAAAGTGCATATAGAAATAATTCCTAGAGCAACCACTAAGAAAATCACTTAAAATATATTTAAACCTTCCACAAAGAAACTAGAATGGTCCACTAGAAAACACCTACATGAAACGAGGAAGAGAGGAACCAAAAAGAAATGAGACATAGAAAAAAAACCGAAGGCCAAACGGCAGGTGGAAATCCAGCTGTAACGACAACACAAAATGTGAACAAATTTAACACTGCAGGCAAACGGCAGAGACTGTCAGACTGGACAAACTCCAGTACATGGAAAGGACTAATTGAATCCACATAGAGACTGTAGTTTAGTTAGTGGCTTTACACCAGTGAGAATTTCCTGGTTTTCATCATTTATTACAGTCATGGAAGCTATTACAATTGGGAAATGTGGGTAAAGGCCACGTGGAAATTCTCCATAATAGTTTTGTAATTTTTTATCTTACGTGATTTCAAATTAAAGAAGTTACCTGAAAAGCTCAATAGTTACAAAACCGTCACAGGGATGGAGAGTACAACACGAGAAATACAGTCAATAGTATGGTAATGACTACGCACGGTGCCAGGTGGGTTCTGGACTTTCAGGGGGATCACTTCGTGGATTAGATAAATGTCTAGCCCCTATGCTGTCCACCTAATACTAATATAAAATAATGTTGAATGCCAGCTGTAATTGACAAATAAAAAAATAGGACAGATATATTCATACATGTGTCATTTTCATTCCAAAGTTATGTTCAAAAGGTAACCAGCAGTCATATCGGATAAGGTTCACCTTCCTCAGGATAGTCGCTGGCATCACTGCCAGCCAGTGACGGATTTCCAGTTCTAGTTATGAATGGGCGCCCATTCGTCCTTGTTTCCTCCTGATCTGTCCATAGCAGCAGTTGATATTTTAGGTTTCCGTGTCAGTAAGGCATTTCTGTCAAACTAGCCACAACAAACCAAGAAAATGTTTTCCCCCCACAATTAGCTCAGTCCTGGAAACCTTATTGCAATGAGGTTGGACAACCATTCTCATGAATGGTCCATAATACAGCAGTTTTAGGGGTTTTTTTTAACTAGCTGAATAACTGTTCTTGGTGAGTCAATAGTCTGTTAAGTCTGAAGCAAGAGCTATGAAGTTCATGCTTTCTTTTTTCTTTCTTTCTTCCTTTACTTTTTTTTTTGACTGCCCTGTAATTAGAAACTTCCCGAACACTAATGAGAGGGAATTTTGGATGTGTTTTCAACACACACTTGTCTGTGCAATGCAACTGCTGGCTTTCAGTGAAAGCCTAACAGTGTGTGGTCTGTCCAAAGCCCCTTTGGTCATGTGGTTAGTGCAAGGCAGCCTTCTCTGGGAAAGTGGACCGGAATCAGAAACAATCAATTCTCTGTCCCCAGGTAGAGTGATGACAGCAGGACAAGAAGGGGCCGTTATCAGGCTGTGGTTTCGGGAGGGAAGAAGGACGGGAACAGAGAGGGGCCTTTTCCGCTTCCAGCCCTTTCACCACGTAGCAGAGAAAAGGAAGTGGTAGGAGGCTCAGCACTGAAGTCATGGTGGGCTTCTCTCCTGGCACCAGGCCCAGGGAAGTCCAAGCCTGTCTCCCCTTCGCTCAGACTGGCCGATCCTGCCCCTCAACTTCCTTCTCTGGAAAATGGGGAAATGACCCCCTTACCTCCCAGAGGCGGTGGGAGGGCAAAATGAGAAAATGTATGTCAATCATCAAGCCTGGCACCTAGCAGGTCATAAATACACAAAATTGATCATCTGTTAATATTGTTGTTGTGGATGAAACTCATGCTTTTCCTCCAACGGCTTCAATTTCCTAAGACTTCTGTGGCTCTTTGGAGACCTCTAATAGCAAATCCAAGCAGGCAAATCTGCTGAGCATCTTTCAGATGGAACTTTTTCATCTTTGACAATGCATTTTAATCAAGAGAAAGAAATACTGCTGTTTTTCAAAGCTTTCTTCATCGGGCGGCTAGAGAGAGAGGTTTCACAGTGAAAAGGGCCACCTGCTTTTTCCCTCATCATCTTTTCATACAGACATATAGCTACAATGGTGTTACTAAAATTTCAAATTCTTAAATTATTTTGCTGGTATTTAAAAAAATATCTAGCCTAAGCAAAGAGTTTGATATCTCCACCAGGCACACAAAAAATAAATAACAGAAGTTAAGATAAGTAAATATGCCACTTTATATTAGAAATGTCTCTCAAGCCACGCTCTCAGTGTAGCACAGAAAACCTGCTAAGAGAGCTTTCCTGTTCCCCAGGCAACCTCAAAGCACACACCACCAGGTACAGAGGCATTGTGAATTAATTAGATCTGCCTGTGTCCCACAGACACCCAGTCCCTGTGGCTGATGTCCACGCTATTCCTAGTGAACTGACTTTTCTGCTCCGTTTTTATTCCCCAGTCCCTGCTGGTGCTTCTTTATCTCTTAAATTTGTATTATTATTGAACATTCATTATTTACCCAGACAAGTATATATGGATTATCTACCAGAGTTTTGGAGAATGGAAAGATTGAGGTGGTTTAAAATGGAAGAAGTCTGGTAGAAAAGGTAAATAACTAAGCTGCTATTTGAAACTGTGATAGGGCTTAGAAGTGCAGAAAGGGGAAATGGACAGATTTGCTCCAGGAAAGGCCATGAACAGGAAGCTGTGGCCACACTGAGGAGGCTCCATCGCACCTCGGGCTCTTAATGGCACCACCCCTTCCCCCCCAACACACACCTTCTCTGCAGGATAGTCTGCCTGTTGATCAGGAGTCTGTGCAATACACTTACCTCTAAAGTAAACCATCTTTTAAACTGCTAGGTTAAGACCTTTGTATTTCTCCTTGAGATCTCTAACCACAATGTTATACACATGTTACCATGGTAGGAGTACGTGTCTCCCCTAGCTGTGAGCAACATGAGGGAAGTCCTGTCTCTTTCTCCCTGCCCTCCTATTGGTCCCTGAAGCCATCACCCAATGACTGAAGGATGAATGAACAAACTTTGTAATTTGTATGGTGTTAGGCAGGGGCAGAAATAGCCAGACCATAGATGAGGCCTTGTGTTGAGAAATAATCAAGGGGAGGTAAAGCCCATTGAGGGAGCCTAGACTGACCAACTGGAAGACATCTTAGCAATTGCTAACTTGCTTACTTAATTTTAAAAGTTCACATGTATTCAGTATTTCCTAGGTGCCAGGTACTGTGCTAAGGGATTTATATATACCGTCTCATTTCCTCTTCATAATAAAACAGGGATTATTATAAACAATTCAGAGATTAAAAATAAGTTAACCTTTGGAAAGGTTAAGGGATTTCTCAAGTGACAGCTCAGACTGAGGCAGACCGCTCCCTGACGCATGCTCTGCATGAGAATACCATCTCCCAGAAAGACTAGGCCACTTTCCCCAGGTCATCTGTGTTCACAGGGGCTGAGCTGGCCTGGGGATCCTGCCACTCTGCCTCGTACCAAACCCTTTCTTTCCATATCCTTCTGCAGCTCTACCCTAAAGGAAAGGAGGCATTTTGAGACATTATACAATAAACAGCAGTGTTATGAGTCTTAGCAGAGAGCCAGCACAATGGAAGTGATACTTTGTATTAGTTTGCTAGGGCTGTCATAACAAAACACCACAGACGAGGTGGCTTCAACAAAAGAAACTTCCTTTTTCACAGTTCTAGGGGCCAGAGAGGTCAGTGTCAGCAGATTTGGCTTCTTTGGAGGCCTCTTGCATTGGCTAGGGGGCTACCTTCTCCTGTGTCCTCACATGGTCTTTCCTCTCTGCCCACACATCACTGCTGTCTCCTGGTGTATCCAAATTTCCTCTATGAGGGCACCAGCCAGATTGGTTTAGGGCCCATCCTAAGGGCCCTAACTCTCTATCTCCAAATGCAGTCACAGGTCGGGGAGGCGGGGGCTTCACCACGTGAATTGGGGGTGGGACGAGGGCACAATTCATTCTATGACACACTAATAATACAAACAGAGCTGTTACACAAAGAAGCATACAATTGTGAATGGAGAAAAGTCGTGCTTGATTGAGGAGGGAGGGACACAGGCAGCCTGAGAGGCCAGGATGTGACACGGCATGCTCCTGAACTTGGATTGTGGAAGTGAAAAAAGGAGAGAGCAGAGAGGTTTCAATGGGCCAGCCTCCTTCATCTGGTGATTTAAAAAGTACACCTGCCTTCTATAGAAATGAAATATGATCCATAACATAGTTTCTTGTACCACTTCTCAACGGCTGAGTACTCGTCCCCATGAATCTATATTAAAGGCTGGGAAACCGGCTGGTCCAGGCCTACAGCAGCTTTAGAAACAAAGCAGGAGCGTCTCCTCACCGGGGGCCAGTTCCCTAATTTTCTTTCCTTGCCCATCTAATCTGGTTTGTTGTTATTTTCCATGGTTTCACCTCTTGGTGGCCAAAACCAAGCAGCCATCTGGGATCTATTTTAGGTCACACAATTTTGGAGCTGGAAGAAAATATTCACAATCACCACCTAGACAGAACTTCAATGTGCAAATGTGTAAGCTGAGGCTAAAGATGTAAACAAATTTATCTAAGCTCACCCCAGTTAGGGAAACAGCTGAACGAATGTCTCTCTCTCTCTCTCTTTTTTCTCTCCAACTACAGTTTACATTCACAAATTTTCTATATTAGTTTCAGATGCACAGCATAGTGGTTAGACAGTCATGTACCTCACAGAGGCTGGACTCTGAAGAACCACATAAACAAACCAGAAACAGACTCATAGACACAGAAAACACACAGACGGTTGACAGAGAGGGGCTGGGTGCAAAAGGTGCCAGGATTAAGAAGTACGTATTGGTGGTCACAGAATAGTCGTGGGGATGTAAAGTACAGCACAGGGAATGTAGTCAATGATATTCTAATACTATGTATGGGGCCAGGTGGGTGCTGGAAATATCAGTGGGTGGCAGGGGACAGCTGAGTGCATCTCTTCACTCTCAGCAAGGAACTTTCCTCACACGACCAGCTCACCCTTTCCTCTCCCCTGCAACCCAAAAGGAAATATAGCCAAAATCAAAAAGAACATATAAGTACATTTTAATTTGACCCAAATTCTAAGTCGCCACGTTACTGTTTGTTGTTAGGCTCAAGGTAGGACTTTGAGGGAAGTGAATAACTGAATTGTTCTCTCTGAGTCATCAAATAAAACTTTAAAAGAGTTATTTTCATCTCTTACACTTTTCTAGGTTTGGATAATAGCTATAAGATGTTTACTTACAAACACTAGGTGGATTATTTCCAAAAACTCCTCTTCCCACGCAAGACACCATGGAGAATTGTTAACTATGTTATGTTCATTTTCAGAGAAGGTAGGATAGCATTCTACCTTCTGCTTAAAAGAAAACGAGAACAGCGGTGCATTGGGCGGTAGCATTTTTTAGATCTAACACTGTAGCAGCAAAGGCTACGAAAAGGAGCTTGCTCTGGGAAGCGCATTTTATTCCTACAGCTCCCTGTCCCCAGGCCAGACGGTTGGCAAATACCCTCCCCAAGGGAGTGTTTTTGTTTTGTTGAGGCTTCCACTCCCTCTGTAATTGCTACCTTCTTTCATGAAGTACTCACAATTGCCACAGCAGGGAAAGCCATTTTTTTCCCTTAAAGTAAACAATGCCAGGAAAACCCCCAGGAAAACCGTCACACTGGCTTTAATGTTTCACGAGTTCGAGGCTGATCTTGTAGTTAAAAGTAGGAATGTCGACTATGATCTTGAAGTGGAAAAAAATGGACAGAAAAATACAGCAGGAAGGAGGAAGGATCTGCCCATCTTAGGTGTGAGCTACTGTGGGTAGAGGGGCATTCTACACAGTCCTGGAGTGGGAAACAGGTAACAGGGGTTCAGTTCAAGTTCACCATCCATTTGTCAGGTTGTAAGAAGTTTTGAAGTATGCTTCTAGATACTACGAATGACAATTCACTCCTGAAATGAAGAGGAAACTCCGCTTTTTGCCACATTAAGGAGCCCTATAAATATAAAGTATGCATTGGAGAGGAGTATCTTTAAGAGTTCTTAATCTTTTTTATAGCATGGGCCACTTTGGCAGTTTGGTGGAAGCCCAGGGACCTCTGGAGACAGTATGACATTATTAAATTCATGAAATAAAACACTGGATTTCAAAAGAAAGCAAATGTGTCAAAATACGTGGAGTCTGTGCAGTCTGGAAGACCCCTTAAAGGATAATGCATGTGTGCTCCACGCGCAGGGGTGTCCAAACTTCTGGCATCACTGTGCCCCGCTGGAAGAAGAGTTGCCTTGGGCCGTACGTTAAATACATTGTGACACATAACCGCACAAAAAAATCTCATAATGTTTTAAGTAAATTTACGATTTTGTGTTGGGCCACATTCACAGCCATCTGGGCTGCCGCTCGGACACCCCTGCTAGAGATCCGCATCAGGCCTTCTGCCTCTGCTTCTGTAGAGCACACCTGTACAGGTCTAAAGTCTGATGTAAGAATACTGAGGACAGAAGAAATTACAAACACAATAAAGAGCAAAACAATAGAAAACTAAGTTATGTTGATACTGTCAACCTCAGCAGGCACTACAGTAAACAGGTAAGCACAACCTGAATATTTAGGCATTACCTATAATAAACACAGGTTGAATGAAATAGAAACACCATCATTTCTCCAAAATGTGAACTTCACGCTTTCTCAGCCATCGATCAGCAAGCTATTAAACAGTGTCAAGGACACTAGTAAAATTTTAAGAATGTTTCGGTTGAACTTCTGCTGGCAAGATATAACGCCTCAGTGGGTTATGTGAGAATACAAAATTAAGGAAAGCCGTGTTGTACTGTCCCCTGCATTTTGCAGATGTCCCCTTCCTTTTGGACAGGAGACAGCTAGGGAACTATACCTAAACCATAGCCTGACAAATATGCGGAGAGTCGGGAATAACGTACAAAACAAGTTTGCAATTCACGACATGTCTCACCAAGACAGGAGGAAAGGAGGGCAAAGAAGCACCTTCAGAGTGCCAGGCAGTGCCTCTGGGGCGCAACTGAGCCAGAAGCAAACTCCAGTGCATATCTGATCACAAAGAGTTTCCCCTTCTCACCACACTGCCCAGCTTAACCCACACAAACTCACTGCTTCCATTCATGGAAGCACTCATCTATTACTAGTGAGAAATTAAAGCATTTTAATATTAAGAATATTTGTGAAAAATGGCTAATGAGTATTTTGAAAAGAAAACATGAGTTTTTCAAACTGAGGAAATATAGAGTCCATAGTTCAATAATGTTGTTTTAGTTCTTGATACATCTCATTTTAATTATGGTAACCAGGGTGTAAAAAGAAACAGGTCTAAAATGGAGTCACTTGTGCTAAGCCCCACATCAGCAAACCAAGACGGAACTGCAGTTTCAATGTCTCCCAGGGATGTGACCCTTAACCAGTCAACAGGGAATTATCTGATCAGCATTAGTAAGGTAATCTGCATAACAGACCCTCACCCTTTCACCCTAAGGAAAGCGACCTTGGCTGAAACAACCCACTTATTATTATAACTTTCCTGTTCCCACACCTTCTGCCTATAAAAGTCTTCCATTTTTTACTACAGCTCCTAGGATCTCCCTTCGGCTTGTTAGATGGGATCCTGCCCAATTCATAAATTGTTGCATAAAGGCAATTAGATCTTTGAATTTATTCAGTTGAATTTTGTTTTTAATACGAGCCGTTCTCTAAAGCTGTAAGGATTGAAAAAGAAAAGGAGATGACTTTTAGTTGTAAAATGAAGGACTTATGTCAGGTTGAAGAAGGAACATCCTAGAAGCAGGGCTGCAAAGACCCTCTTTTTTCATGGTCAATTATTAAAATTAAATGTTTTAGTCGTCTTTATGTTTAGAGCTGCCTGTGCTCAAACTGTTTATAGAGCATTCTCTAGGAGCACTAACAGGCTCTCAAGGAACCTGGAGAAGTAGGCAAAAGCTAAAAAAAGCTGAGAGATGTGATACAAACCAGACATGGGAACTTCGCCCGGCATCCAATAAAAGGAGGTGAGGCAGCTTTTAAACAATCAGAACTGAAAATGACAACAACAAATCTAGCGACTGGGACTTGGAGGAAAAGGAGCCCGCATGTGACCCCTGGAACAGATAACAGACTGAGATTCGCTGAGGTGCAGAATCCAACAGGGCCTAACAACTTCCAACGAGAGAGTTTGGAAGGGACACTCAACTTCGGCCTGCTACATGCTGGAACTCCTAGTTAATAATTACCTTAGAGAAAGGGACATCTATTCTACATGCTCGTGAATGCCTTTGCATTTTTGTTTTATGAATTTATGTTTTGTTTTCATTTTCAGGATTTCCAGATTTTCTTTCTTTCCTTTTATGAAAACTCCCACTCTAGAAGAACTCAAGCCGTTCCAGCTTCTCTGGGTTTGCTCCTAGCACTTTTAACACAGTTGGAGAAAAACCACATACCCTGGCAGACTGGTTGCATTTT
Organism: Macrotus californicus; assembly: GCA_007922815.1. NCBI lineage: Eukaryota > Metazoa > Chordata > Mammalia > Chiroptera > Phyllostomidae > Macrotus > Macrotus californicus. The sequence goes on along the minus strand of VMDR010035527.1, from coordinate 1,917 downwards.
TAGGTTCACATTCTCAAAACTCAGAGGGGCTCTCAACACTACCCAGCATCTTTCCAAGTGTCTCTGGTGACCTTGTGTTCCCACTCTAGAAAATGACTTTCTTCTTCCCCTGGAGTCTCTCACCCTGCCCCCACCTCCACCCCACTTTCAGCTGATGAGCTCATCTCCCTTCGCTGAGAAAACAGAAGGCGCCAGAGGGAAGTTGCTCAGCTTCCCACCACCAGATCTGCAAACTCCTCTACAAGTACACAAAGCACGCAGAGTTCCTTGTTAGAGACCCGGCCCCACACAATGCCTCTCCAGGTGCGAAATCCCTCCTTCCCTGCCTGTCTTTTCTGCATCAGCAAACTTTGGTTTCTACTGCATAAATGGATAGGCAAAGCTGTTGGTCCCCGCTCCATCCCCCCCAGTCCCTATCCCTTTGTCCTCTACATCTCCATTTTTATGCTGTGTTTCACGGGCAGATTCCTCAAAGGGCCATTTGCTCACACTGGATCCACATCCTCATTTCCATCCACTTACCATCTCCGTCACACTCCCTTCTCACTCTCTTCTGCCCACTGAAACCACCCTTCATTAAGACCTCTAATGACCTCTAAGTGTTCAAATGTAGCCTCACTTCCCTGCCCTCTGAGTCTCTGGGACCATCTTCCACTCTTTGCTTCCATGACATGACTCCGATCCCTGGTTTTCCATCTGATTCCTTGGTTGCTCCTTTGTGGACTCATTTACAAATGCTGTTCTGGGCCTGGTGCCCCCACCTGGGGCCACACCATCCTCACTCCACCACCTCTCACCACGGCTTCTCATCCATCCCTCACACCTTGGGTTAAGTTCTGCTTCTCAGCAAAACCTTTCCATCCTTCACCTTCCCAGGCTATTTGTTACTATTAAAGTTCATTTGCTTCCTTTGTTATCTGTTTATTGTTTGCTTAGTAACCGTCTCTCTCCTCCAAGAGGTATGCCCTAAATGTAGTACAATGCCTAGCATAGAGTCAATATTAATTAAAAGTTACTGAATTGGTGAAGGAAGAAGTACACACAGCCCAGTGAGCAACAATTTCTGGTTGATATCAGCATCTGCATATTTTTTACCTAATAGGTGAAATTCTTAAGTGAAAAAGAGAATAGTCTATCTAATTTCTTCCTATAGTATCTGTTCTTTTTCTAAGTATTAAAAAGGTACACTTTTCCTGCCTTGGCTGGTGTGGCTCAGTGGATTGAGTGCCAGTCTGGAACCAAAAGGTCACTGGTTTGATTCCCGGTCAGGGCACATGCCTGTGTTGCGAGCCAGGTCCCCAGTTGGGGGCATGTGAGAGGCAACTGAACAATCTCTCTCTCCCTCTCTTTCTCCCTCCCTTCCCCTCTTTCTAAAAACAAGTGACTAAAATCTCTAAAAAAAATACATGTTTCTACTGTTTTCCTAGCTATATTACATGTATTGATAAAACAGTACGTAGAGATTATTTTTCTCACAGAAAGCTGTCATTGTTACAGGAATGTTCTTTTCATTGGACACCAGCTCATAAGACATTAATCAGCCAAGTCATTGTGTCAAAGCAAAAATATAAACCAATAGTGCAAACTTTTGCAGATGCTAAATTAATCTCACAAAATTAACTCTTTTTATTGCTTTTCATCGACAAAAAAGGCACTATTGGTGATAAGAATAAAAAAACAAAAAGCTCATAATTACATTACCCAAGATGAAAGATAAAGAGAGAATCTTAAAAGCAGCAAGAGAAAAGGAGACAGTAACCTACAAAGGAGTGCCCATCAGATTGTCAGCTGATTTCTCAAAAGAAACCTTACAGGCAAGAAGGGACTGGCAAGAAGTATTCCAAGTCATGAAAGGCAGGGACCTACATCCAAAATTGCTCTATCCAGCAAAGCTTTCATTTAGAATGGAAGGGCAGA
>VMDR010035526.1:0-10737 GCA_007922815.1 Macrotus californicus | reverse complement strand
GTTGTTGGGTTTTGATGCATAACCAACCAGGTTTAAAAAATTATTTATTCCTGATTTACAAAGATTAAATACTAATAAATATATTTTAATACATGTTCTTCCAAATCACTGAGATTATTATCTGATTTTATTTTTCAATGTAATAATTAATACATTTCTTTGTTGGGTTTCTGATGCTGAAACATATTTGCATCCCAGAGATAAATTGTATTTAATTATGCCATATTATTTTTAAATACACTTTTGGATTCAACTAACTCTCCTTTTAGTTGGGATTCTTACATCTACATTCTCCCACAAATGGAGATGTGAGTGCTAACAACATGTTTTTCTTTGTCCTCTTGGTAGCCATTAAGACACTTTTTGATAGGAAATGCAGCTCAGGATTCATCCTAATGATTCAGAATTCTCCTGAGCACTTGAGCGGCTCCAGAGACTGCTCATGCATCCCTTTGTTCATCTCATTTAAATGGAAGTATTGTTGCAGAGTGTGTCCTGAAATCAATGATAAGACCTCTGAACATGGGAGATGTGGGGATTCCCTTTCCTGCCTTGTCCTTGATTTTACTGAGTCCTTTGACTTTATGACAAGATGCTCCCACTCTCTACTCTGCCCATTGTGTAGCAATACACCTGCAGCAGTTCCCCCAACAGTGAGATGTCTTTACTGGTTTCAGCATGCTAAGTTGATCTGTTTTGTCCACCAGAGGAGAAAATGTTGGTAAGGTTATTGGAGGAAAAGGGAAGGCACACATTGAACAAAGAGGATAACTGGCATATACTGAGAGTGAATTGGTTTCAATCTCTTCATACATTTGATTTTTTAAATTAAACTAATTTTTGTCCAAACAATATAGTTCTGAGTGCTGAATCTTCTGTAATACATCTAGCCAAGGTTTTCTCCACAGTGGATCTGCCTCATCAAACTACAATTTCCATGTTGAATTCCCTGTGAAGAAGAATCCTGGTCCTCACCTGAGGGAGACAAAAGCAGAACTTCCATGGAGTCATTATTGATCCTCTGGGTGCAAATTCTTACACCTCTGAATGAGGCTGGGGAGATAGTAAGTGGGTATGGATGGTGGGGAATAGATGATTTTGAGCTCAAAAGATCTTGGGATCAGAACAGAAATTTAATATTTTTCTCTTGGTTCCTATGGATTTCCTCAGTATTCTTTTCCTAAAAGAAATGTGAATTAGACAACGCATAGATTTGTGACCCTATCATCCTATCCTACACCTAGCGATATATGTCATTTTTAGAGAGATAACTTACAAGTTGATATTAAATCTGGAGAAAAGGCAGAATAACATGAAAGACTGACAGAAGACAGGATTTTCTTTTCTTTTTTTTTTTAAGACAGGATTTTCTTACAGAAGCTTCCTGACCCTGAGGTGGCCTGGGGGAGCATTTTCTCCTCCACATTTGCATGGGAGAATAACATGATTTTAAAAAGAAATTGGGAGAGGTCAGGGATGTAGCCTTCTAGTACTATACTCCCAGGGTCAGTGAGCATTCCTACCATCTGACAAGTCACAAGTCACACTCATTTCTGACTCATTCACCTGTCTTCTGTTACTTTGGTTCAAGTCAAATCAGCTCAAAAGCATGTGTTGGACACTTATTCTGTGCCAGGATTTATCTTATTTGCAGTGAATAAAGATGAGTCAGATGTGGTCGCTGTTCTTGAATGTCTTACAGTAACAGACAGAAAATAACTTCAATATACTTTGTTGAGAGCAATGATGGAGGTGAGTGCATCATGCAGTAAGTACATTTATGTATCTGAGCTGTACCGGGTGTTTGTAAATGTGTGTACTTGTGTGTGTCTATGTCTATGAGTGTTAGAGATAGGGGGGTGGGCAATGGATATGAAGGTATAGAAATCAGAAATATCCTGTAGCTGCACTTTCATGAAGTTAACCACTGATGTAAACATCACTTAGACCTTTGTGACAAGTGTTTAGTTTTTATCCTATCTTTTCATCAAAACCAAGAAACATATAAAAGTAGCTATGCTGGTGGGTTAAAACAGAAATTATGCTGTGATGGGTGTCCATTATTTTGGAAGTTCACTGACAGTTAAGATTGATATATGGGAGCTCCAGTGATGGGGAGGATAGGATTTCCAAAGAGATTATAGCATATTATCCAGAGATACCTCTTGGTTTCCCAGCTCCTTCTAAACAGGTCATTTTCTCTAAGACAAAAGTCAGTTTCATTTGATTTCTCATACCTTTGTGACTACCCTTTCAAGAAATAGACAGCAGAAATGGTTGGATGTCCAATGAATTAAAAACATCTGCACCAACATGAGATGGGGGATGTGTGGCAAGAGCAGCATAAGACTCAAGGTTTTAGTTAATAATAAGGTAAAATTATTATTATTATTTTAAATAATAAGGTAAAATTAAATAGCATGACCTTATATGTGAATTCAATCTATCTTTTTATTATTAGATATGCAATATTACAAATAAAGAAGATAACTTTTTGATCTACTCTACACTTGCCAGAGGACATTAAAAATGAAAGCACTATTTTATAAAAATTTAAGTTTCCCAAAATTGAAAATGTTCCAACTAAAGCAGCATGATCATCTTCTAAAAACTTTATAAGGAAGATTCCTGAAACGGTTGGTAGTGAGTGGAGGCAATTCCTAAGCCCTCCAATTCTGAATTATATAATTTCATAGGTTATGCACACCTATGTTTAGCATACAGTGACTTTGTACTGAAAAAAGAGACAAACCATGAGACAGACAAATCAGACACAGGTGACAGAATTCTTCCTTCTGGGACTCTCTGACAACCCACACACCCAGCAGCTACTATTCGTCTTATTCCTGGGTGTTTACCTTGTCACTGTGGTTGGAAATCTGCTTCTCATGTCCCTTGTACAGGTTGACTCCCTGCTTCACACACCTATGTATTTCTTTCTCTGCAATTTATCCCTGGCTGACCTCTGTTTCTCTACCAACATCGTTCCTCAGGCTCTTGTCCACCTGCTATCTAGAAAGAAAGCCATTTCATTCACACGTTGTGCAGCTCAGCTTCTACTCTTCCTCATTTTTGGGTGTACACAGTGTGCCCTTTTGGCAGTGATGTCTTATGATCGGTATGCAGCCATCTGTAACCCTTTGCATTACCCCAGCATCATGACTTGGAGGGTGTGTGTCCAGCTGGCTGTGGGATCATGGACCAGCGGCATTCTGGTGTCTGTGGTGGACACCACCTTCACACTAAGCCTACCCTACAGAGGCAGCCATAGTGTTGCGCATTTCTTTTGTGAGGCACCTGCACTGTTGATCCTGGCATCCACAGACACCTGGACTTCAGAGATGGCCATTTTCCTCATGGGGGTTGTGATTCTCCTCATACCTGTCTCCCTAATCCTGGTATCCTATGGCCACATCATAGTGACTGTGGTCAGGATGAAGTCAGCTGCAGGACGACTCAAGGCATTTTCTACTTGTGGCTCCCATCTCATGGTGGTCATTCTTTTTTATGGATCAGCAATTGTCACATACATGACACCAAAGTCCTCCAAAGAACAGAAAAAACTGGTGTCTGTGTTCTACGCAATGGTGACCCCCATGCTGAATCCCCTCATCTACAGTCTGAGGAACAAGGATGTGAAGGGAGCTCTGAGGAGAGTGGCTGCAAGGAATTTTCCCTGCAGGCTTGGAAATTGCCCCTGACAGTGAGACCTGCCTGGCTCTCTACTTCTAAGACTTGCTGAGTAGTTTCCTCAGCAAGACTAGAATGTGGTATGAGTCTCATCCTTGGGTCTTCTTCATGGTCCCAACCCTCCACCCTTTATCCAGCACTTCCTAAGTAAGAGAAGAAGGACAATAATTCATGGAGCAATAGGAAGGAGGGCCTTCCTTCTGGTTGGTCTTTCAGCACCTAAGAGTTAGGAAATCCCCTGAGAAGCATTCACATTTTATAAGCCCTGGAACCTGTGACATCTACCTTATTAAATCATGCTATGTATTAATATCTACCTATCCCAGAACCTATTCCAATTCCTTTCCTTTATCTTTTAATATTTCTTTGCATCATCATATAATAAATTAACACCACTTAATTATTTATTATGAGCTAGGTGCCACATGTACATGTGTATGCACACGTGCCTCCATACAAGGGTGGGCAAAACTAGGTTTACAGTTGTGAGTACAAGAAATACAGAGTTTATTCTTGTAGTATTATTTATTAGCTATTGTATTATTTATTTGTATTATTTGTAAACCTATTTTGCCCACCCTTGTGTATGTTTGTGGTGGGTAGTGAAGAGTGGGGCTACAATGAAGTAGAATTTATGAGCTTTGCTATAGTTCTCACACTCTTATTAGAGACATGAGCACTATATCTATTAGGACACACCTTTATAAAGGTAAGAACAGGGTTTTGGAAAATAGCAAGAAATAGTGATATTCCAGGGCAGCAAGAGTAAAAGCTATTACCAATCCTGGGCCCAAAGGACCAAGAGGAGGCAACCAGAACTTGGTGAGGGTAGCTCTGTATAGAAGGCCACCAGGCAGGAGCTGTGGACTTGGTATATGGAGATGAGGAAGCCATGGGAATAAATGTTTCAAAGTCATTCTTGACCCACCTTCTGATTTTCTATTACTGTATTAAAAAAAAATCCAGGCTAATTTCCCCATGTGAAGATCCTTGATTTAATCATATCGACAAAATCCCTTTTACCATGTAAGGTAACATATGTACAGGGGACCAGGAAGTGGACATCTCTGTGGGTCCGTTATTCTGCCTACCATTCTGAGGTCAAGTAAAATGAATGTGAGGCAGTGATGAATGTTTGGCTAAAATGAGAGATGATAAATTTATAAATGGTGCCAACCTGCTCAGTTGTATGATGGCAATCATGGAAATAAAACCCTGTGATCTGTCTTTTCATTTGCAAATTCCGATGGTGATGTTCAGAATGTGCTGCCCTCGTGGAACCCTGATGCCCGTGAGCCGAAGGATACCTAGTATGGGAGACCACACTGGTCCTGGTACCTCCATGGCACACAGAGTTAGAGTTGTCTATAGGGTTTGACGACATAGCTCTGCAGCAAATGCTGTCTCACTTTGTTAATTATCACCACATCCTTGTGGATAGTTTACACAAAGCTGTGGTGTCACGTTGCAAGCCTGCTGTTTGCCCAGAGTCCAGAGTTGGGCAATGTTCACTGGACAAAATCATGAAGTGTGGCTGCTACATTGGTTGAGTGATACCCAACCTTAAAATGGACAGTTGACTTCATTCAATAACAATAAATTTCCCCCCAAAATTTAGTAAACAAAGAAACTCTGGGTTATTCACAGCAGTTTCCTGTAAGTTGTCCACTTATACTTGACCACAATTTCCTTTAACATTTTCTGTCTAGCAACTCTCATATCCAAGGTGGGTAATTTGAGGCTGAGGCAACCATCAGTAGTGTGGCATTGTTTCTCCAGACAAGGCACAGAACATACGGTAGCAGAGGAAGAATTCCTCAATGGCCAGTGGAGTTTTAAAATATCTTTTTATTTTCCCTCTCTCACTGTAATTTCCATGAGGCGAGAAATTTGTCTATTTTATTCACCAACGTGTCTTCTGGGCCTAAACCGTGTCTAACACATGCTGAGTACGGAATAAAAATTTGTTGCAAAAAAATAAAAAAGAAAGAAAGAATGAAACAAAACTCTATTATGTATTATCATTACTTTACGTTGTAAACAAAAAGATCCATAAAAGTTCCGTGTAGAATTTTTAGACAAAGAAAGAAAAGCAGAAAATGATTAAATGATATGGATGAAGTTCCAGAAAAAGTTAAAACGAAAACCAGCAAATTGTAATGAAGTTCTCCATCTTCACACAGGCACCTAACCTGTGTAAACTAGCGGCATCTTCAGAGACACTGGTACCACAGTCCCACGGGACCCTGGGCCTACTGCGTGCAGTACTTTCTTTTATCAGCCATGTTCTTTTCGGAAGTGGATCCCAGTGGAAAGTCCAAAATCCCACTGAGTGTACTCTGGCTCCTGGAAACAGTGGAGTCCCAAAACCCAATTAAGGAATTTGGTTTGCTTTCTTTTGTCCTTGCATTCTACCCTTTCAATTTCCATCTAAGTCAGTCATAGTTTCTGTGGGCCCAGGGTCCTGCGGATGATCCGTTTCAGTGCGGCCTTCACTTCACTGTTCCTTAAGCTGTAAATGATGGGGTTCAACATGGGAGTCACCACCGTGTAGGAGAGCGACAGCAGCTTCTTGTTCTCAGGAGAGGTGCTGGACCGGGGCCGGAAGTATGTGAGGATGGCAGTGCTGTAGAAAAGGGAGACGACCAGGAGGTGGGAGGAACAGGTGGAGAAGGCCTTGCGTTTCCCCTCAGCTGAGGGCATCCTGAAGATAGTGGAGAGGATGCGAACATAGGACCCCAGGATCAGCAAGAAAGGGAAGAGGATGAAGAGAACGGTGGCTGTCAGAGCCTCCAGTTCAAACAGCGAAGTATCAGCACAGACCAGGGCAATGACAGGAGGACTGTCACAGAAGAAGTGGTTTACCCTGTTGGGGCCACAAAAAGGGAAGCTGAAAATCCATGTGGTTTGCACAGTGGCCACCGGAAACCCTGAGAACCAGGATGCAGCTGCCAGCTGGGCACAGGCCCTGCGGCCCATGATGACTGGGTAACGCAAAGGGTCACAGATGGCCACATAGCGGTCATATGCCATTGTGGCCAAGAGGCAGCATTCAGCAGCCCCAAAGAAGAAGAAGAAATACATCTGAGTGGCACAGCCAAGAAAGGAGATGGTTGTGTCTTGGATGATCAGGGTCCCCAGCATCTTGGGCACAATGACCAAGTTGAAACCTATCTCCAGGACGGACAAGTTCCTGAGGAAGAAGTACATAGGACTTTGTAGTGCAGAGTCAGCTGTAGTGACCAGGATGATAAGGACGTTGCCCATTAGGGTAACAATGTAAACGGTCAAAAAAAGGAGAAATAGTAGAGCTTGTAGCTCAGAAGACAAGGCTGAGAAACTCACAAGAACAAACTCGCTGACAGTTGTCCAGTTTCCCCACATCATTCTTCTGCCCAGGGTCTTGCTGGGCATTCATACTCTGGGAATAATTCTCCATATATTACATAGATCTCTATTATACCCTTGGAAAGGAACCTCCTGTGGCTTCATTCTCTACCTCTCTTGTTATAGTTGTTGACGGCCAAACAGCTACAGTTTCAAAAATGTAAAAAACAAGTCTGACTATGGGATTCACATCTTTTTTGGAAGAACACTAACCTTTTTTACAGACTGAACCGAGGCACACCACGGACATGCATATCTATACATCTCCTGACTTTTCTCTTTTCTTTAGCACCAGCCACTGGTGCTAAAAAGAAGTCAGGCCAGGCCAAGCATTTCTGAAGAGAAAGATCTTGAGGCACAACAAAAGGTGTTGATGCGAGTCAGGATATGTTTTCTACAAAATAAAAGGGTGGGAAGGAGAAAAGCAAAGGAAGTGAGCCAACAGTTACCAACGACCCCTGAGGAGTCCTGAACCTGAGCCAGTCTCCAGCAGCCCACACTCAGGAAGATTTCAGCGTACTGGAGGGATCTTCACTGTAAACCCAGATAACTGCAGTTTAAACAAAAAGACACACAATATAGAAACGGCGGTTTATTTTGATCCCTGGGCTAAATATTCTCCATGTAGCTATACTCGTATTTGTGATCAGACAAAGGGAAATCAGACTCAAGATAGTATCAGACCATAAGGAGAATCTAGGTGTGTTATGTATGAACCTTTCATCATTTTCTGTTGGTTGACTTGTGTCTTTACTCTCAAGAAATATGAAGCTCAAGTGTTACATGTTAGTAAAGTGCAGGTGTGACTAATAATATTAAATCCTGTGAAAAAGAAACAAGTTTTCATCATTTTATCAATAACTAACCTTCAAAATTGAGACTGAAATTCTTTCTGATGATTATGCACTTAAAGAAAGGAATAAATCTAAAGCACTTAGCAAGGTAACTGGTATCTAATACGTATATAATAAATACCATTATAATTATTATGATATAATGTTAAATTTACCTTTCAAAATTCACTTATCTTACCATTGTCCAAACTTACCATAGACCTTGCTTTTCATCTCTGATAAAAGAATAATTTATTCAATAGAAATCAATTGTCTTCTAGACACTGCTCTATATGCTGAAGATAATATATCAGTAAGTAAAACAAACAAAAATCTCTGACCTCACAGAACTCACCTTCTAGTAGGGAAAACAGATGATAAACCAATTATGTAAGTAGAATGTATCGTCGGTTAGATAGGAGCCAGAATAATGAAGAAAAACAAGGCAGGGGAGAAGGAGATGGGCATTTGATGGTGTGGGGAGTGTCACAGAAGGCTTCACTGCAAAGAGGACACTTGAGCAAAGCCCTGAGCAGGTGCAAGATGTGAAGTCAGGGTGGTGAAGGAAGAAGGGAGGTACAGAGCAAAATCAATGAGAAAGCATTATTAAATTTTTTTTTCTGAATCCTATTTATTTAAAAAACTTCAAGCCAGGTATCACATCTATGAAAACTTTTTTTTGATACCTATCTCATTTTCATGTAAAAATTAACTTTTATTGAGCACCAAATAACTGCCAGGCACTAACACAAACGTTTTGCACATGTCATGATGTTTATCTGACAACCTAGAGATAATAGAAACTTTTATTAGTTCCACTTTACAGCCAAGGAACATGAGGATTAGAGAAATTAAGTAATTTTCCTAAGGATAGGCCACCAGCAAATGTTGGCGGTGGGATATGTGTCCGGGGCCATCTGACTCCAAGTCATGGATTTAACCGCCAGGCATCACTTCCACCCACTTTCTGAAAACCAGAACAAGTCTGAGCTCCAGGAGAGAACAAGCTGGAGCAGTCGGCATTGGGTGACAGTAGGAGAGCAAAGAGTAAGACAATTTCTAGAGAGGAGCAGGAAGTTCCAAGATCTTATTAACACTGGAGACATGAAATACCACTTTCATAGTCTTTATTTTAGAATAATCATTAACTTATGTCTTCATCTCATAGTCAAGATGGTATATTCCTTGAGAGAAGAAATTATGCTGTGCAAGTTTTTATTCCAGTTCCTAGTAAGGTAGATGCCCAGTAAGTTGTTATTGAATGAATGGATAAATAATGAAGAAAATATGGAGAAAATCAGGGAAATAACTGTATTAACATAATGTAGGAGCATAGTGAGCTCTATGCATAAGGAATTTAGACACAAAAGACTACATGTATCAACAACACGGCCTCATACAACAGACACAGACTTAAACAGTAGTGAGTTATAAATTATACTCATTATTTTCCTCCACCCCAAGCCTTCTCCTTTTCTCTACCCCATTTCAGAAAATGACAATACCCACTATATAACCCAGGAACTGGGATGAAAGTCCTTTAATTCATCCCCCAGACTTGATTACTTTTCCTTCTGAACAATGATTCAGTGTCCCCTTCCCCAGCCCTACCACACTGATTGCAGATTCTGGCTCTTGTTTTCTCTGGCTTGGAATATCGTAGGAATCTGATTCCAGTTTGTTCTTTTCAAACCATCTTTGACCTATGCGTGATCTAAGAGCAACTCTGATTAAGTTACTTAATATCTTTCCCTATCACTCCCTACTGTCCCTGGGATTAAGAAAAAACCCTTTAATAAGGACTTTTTCTATGATATATGCTTATTTTTCCAGTTGTGAATCCCCTACACTGCTGATGCTCCAGTTACATGAAAATATTTTCTGTTTTTTGCACACATCATGTTCTCTCACCCCTCCTTGCCTTCTGCATGTGGTTCTCTGTTCTTGGAAGCCTCTTTCTGCAATTATGTATAATTTCCTGTTCTTCTTGCAATTTTCAGCTGAAGCATAATTTCCCCTGTGAAGTTTTCTTGTCTTCCCTTGGCCAAACCAAGGAATCATTTTTTAATTCTCTCCTAACACTTTGTGTCTTACCTGTATAAGAGCACTTTTATAATTGTGTATATGTACATCCATTTATGTCATTGAATTGTTAGCACTATGAGGACAAATCTATTCATTTGTCATTGTACCTTCTGCACCTAGTGGAGTGCTGAACACCAAAGATTAGTAATTAATGTAGCCTAAGTTTTCATTATTTTTACATAAGGTTGATGACATTATTGGATCACTGGTTGAGCCTACAGTCAAGTAAGAGCTTTGAGTGTGCGTATGTGTGTGTGTGTGGGTACATGGATGTTTCATGGGTGGTACATTATGTTTCATCTTCCAAAGTATATTTACTTTATTTAAATATTTTGCTGTGCTCTGAGAAGATATTTTTAAAGCTTTATTATAAGAGCTTTGCATCACTCAGTGTGCCACAGATGTCTACTTCCCTCATATATGTAATCAAAATATACCCCAGGACAGAGGTAAGACCCTGCGGCACATCACTTAAGCCATACCTCAAAATGAGTTGACTCTAACTTTTTAATCTCTAATTTTTGGGCAAATAGCAAAGTGATTTATTATTCTTTATCAGTGACTTTGAATCACTTCAGACATGGGCTGGGTATAAATAGGTGCAGTTTATGTACTATTATCTGGAACATGTATCTTTAATGTAGTAATCAAGCTTTCACAAAAAAGTTCATCAGATGCATTAATAAAATACAGACAAACCATATAAATACTAACTATTGAATCCAAGCTCTAATGTCAACTT
>VMDR010035525.1:0-10737 GCA_007922815.1 Macrotus californicus | reverse complement strand
CCTTTGTACCTGTGTACCTGTCTCTATCACTCTTTTTCTTTCTTTTCTTAAAGCAGTCCTTTAGCATATCTTGCAGTGCTGGTTTGGTGAAGGTGTATTTTTTCAGCCTTCTTTTGTCCATAAAACTCCTTTTTTTACTTTCTATTTTTTTAATATATTTTATTGATTATGCTATTACAGTTGTCCCATCTCCTCCCCCCCACCCTGCACACCCCTTCCCCCCACACTCCCCCTCTTTAGTTCATGTCCATGGGTCATATATACGAGTTCTTTGGCTTCTACATTTCCTATACTATTCTTAACCTCCCCCTATCTTCTACCTACCATTTATGCTTCTTATTCCTTGTATGTTTTCCCCCTCTCTCCCCACCCACCGCCCTGATGATAACCCTCTGTGTGATCTCCATTTCTGTGATTCTGTTCCTGTTGTAGTTGTTTGCTTAGTTTGTTTTTGTTTCTGTTTTAGGTTCAGTTGTCAATAGCTGTGAGTTTGTTGTCATTTTACTGTTCCTATTTTTGATCTTCTTTTTCTTGGATAAGTCTCTTTAACATTTCATATAATAAGGGCTTGGTGATGGTGAACTCCTTGAACTTGACCTTATCTGGGAAGCACTTTATCTGCCCTTCCATTCTAAATGAAAGCTTGGCTGGATAGAGTAATTTTGGATGTAGGTCCTTGTCTTTCATGACTTGGAATACTTCTTGCCAGCTCCTTTTTGCTTGTAAGGTTTCCTTTGAGAAATCAGCTGACAGTCTGATGGGCACTTCTTTGTAGGTTACTGTCTCCTTTTCTCTTGCTGTTTTTAAGATTCTCTCTTTATCTTTCATCTTGGGTAATGTAATTATGATGTACCTTGGTGTGTTCCTCCTTGGGTCCAACTTCTTTGGGACTCTCTGAGCTTCCTGGACTCCCTGGAAGTCTATTTCCTTTGCCAAAGTAGGGAAGTTCTCCTTCATTATTTGTTCAAATAAGTTTTCAATTCCTTTCTGTTTCTCTTCTCCTTCTGGCACTCCTATGATTTGAATATTGGAACATTTAAAGACATCCTGGAGGTTCCTAAGCCTCTCCTCATTTTTTTGAATTCTTGTTTCTTCATTGTGTTGTGGTTGAATGTTTCTTTCTTTCTTCTGGTCCACACCATTGATTTGAGTCCCATTTTTCTTCCCATCACTGTTGGTTCCCTGTACATTTTCCTTCATTTCCTTTATCATATCCTTCATTTGTTCATCTAATTTGTAACCAAATTCAACCAAGTCTGTGAGCATCCTGATTACCAGTGTTTTGAACTGTGCATCTGATAGGTTGGCTATCTCTTCGTCACTTAGTTGTATTTTTTCTGGAGCTTTGATGTGTTCTTTCATTTCAGCCATTTTGGTTGTCTTGGCACACCTACTACGTAGTAAGGGGCAGAACCTTAGGTGTTCACCAGGGCGGGGAACCCACGCTGCTGCTGCTGCGTTGTGACGCTATTTGTGGGGGAGGGGACTGAGAGGGAACAATGGCGGTTGCTCTGCTCTTTGCCAGCCTCCAGCCACCTTCCGAGCTACCCACAGTCAAATTGGGCCCCCTCTGGCGCTGATTCTGGTGCTAATTCCCAGTGGGAGGGCCTATGCACACTCCAGGACCCCGTGGGTCTCTCCAACGAGCTCTCCCATGAGGCTGGGAGCCCCTCCCACTGCGGCCACCTCAACCCCCACAGGAGTTTTCAATCAGAGGCCTTGAGGCTTCAATTCCCTGAGTTGGAACTCTGGGCCTCGGGGTCTGCCTTGCTCCCCAGTTGTTCCTCCTGGTTCATCCTCACGAGGGAGTGGGATGCCTGGTCTGCAGCTGCCACCTCTCCCAGCCAGCTGCGCCTTTCCTTGATCCACCAGCCACCACCACGCTGCACGAGTCCTCTCCGCCCCTCCTACCAGTCTGGATGTATGTTTCTTAATTTCTTGGTTGTCAGACTTCCATACAGTTCGATTTTCTGTCAGTTCTGGTTGTTTTTTGTTTTAAAATTTGTTGTTGTCCTTCTTTTGGTTGTGCAAGGAAGCACAGTGTGTCTACCTACGCCTCCATCTTGGCTGGAAGTCTCCACTTTCTATTTTAATTGAGAGCCTTACAGGATAGAGTAGTCTTGGTCACAGTCCTTTGTTTTTCATTTCTTGGAATATTTCTTGCCATTCTCTTCTGGCTTGTAGTGTTTCTGTTGAGAAATCAGCTGCTGGCCTTATCGAAACTCCCTTGCATATTATTCCTGTTTCTCCCTTGCTGCCCTTAAGATTCTCTTTGTCTTGACATTTTGTCATTTTAATTATGATGTGTCTTGAAGTGGGCCTGTTTGGATTCCTCTTGATTGGGACTCTCTGTGTTTCCTGGATTTGTATGACTTTTTCTCTTATCAAAGTAGTGAAGTTTTCCATCATTACTTTTTCAAACAGCTTTTCTATTCCTTGATCCTCTTCTTCTCCTTCTGGTATCCCTATTATACAGATATTCTGTTGCATGTTGTTCTGCAGTTCCCTTAACCCCTCTTCATTCTTTTTTAGTCTTTTTTTCTTTTCTTGCATTTTTTGGGAGTTTTTTCCTACCTTGTCCTCCAGCTCACTAATTTGATATTCTCCTTCATGTAGCCTACTTTCAATTCCTCCTAATGTATTGTTTAATTCAGAAACTGTATTTTTCATTTCCACTTGGCCCTTGTTGATTGTTCCTATGTCATTTTTTATGCTGATATAGTTTGTAGTAAGTTCCTCGTAGTTTCCCTGTGTTTTTTGGTAATTCACACTGAGCTAATTGAGATTCCTTATGACCATTGTTTTGAACTCAGTATCTGATAGTTGACTTGTCTCTATTTCATTTAGCATTCTTTCTTAGGATTCCTCCTTTCCTTTTAATTGGGGGATGTTTCTTTTTGAAAATAATTTTATGGTTTCATTTTTTCATTTTATTAAAGATTTTATTTATTTATTTTTGGAGAAATGAGGAAGAAAGAGAGATAAACACCAAAATGTGGCTGTCCTTCATGCACCCCCAACTGGGGACCCAGCCTGCAGTCCATGCATGTGCCCTGTCTGGGAATTGAACCAGCAACCCCCTAGTTCATAGGCTGGTGCTCAATTTGCTGAGCCACACCAGCCAGGGCTAGGGGTTGTTTCTTTGCCTTCCCATTATTTGTGAAACTCTTCTTGTTTGCTTCTGCTTGTTAAATTGATCTGTTTTAGTGTCCTGACTTTGTGGTGTGAACTTCTATGGTAGTGGGCCTGTGAGATTAGTGGTGCAGTCTCCTTGAGCACCTGAACTTGATGCTCTTGGGATGTCCTTTATGCCTTTTATGCTGGTTCTCTGGATATAATTAGGACTTGATTGTTGTTGAGTCTCTCCTTGGTGGGTTCTTCCCTCCCATTGGTTGACTGCAGGTCACTGCACCCACCACATCTTGTGTGTTTTTGTGCAGGTGCTGCCAGAACAAAACCACAGAGCCCAGGAAACAAGCCCAGACCTGCAAAAATAACTCTGCCTCACAATTCCACTATCAACAGCAAATGAACCAGTATTAATAAGAGGGTAAAGAGATTAAGACTATTATAAGGAAGGAGAGCAGATATGAGATGACCTACTAAAATAAAAATGAAGTTGAGAGGGTAGAGGGAGGAGCACTAAGAAGAGTTGGGAGTTGGGGCAATGGAAAGAGAGAAGTTAAAATTTACATCATGAATTAAAAAGGGAATGAAGAATGTGGAATGGAGTATGAGAACGGAAGTGTGTTATGTTACATTTAAACACAAATTAAAATAAAATGAAGTGAGAGAGAGAAAGAAAAAGTGAAGAAAATAGTAAATAATTCATAAAAATGTAGAAGCCAAGTTAGAGAGAAAAACCCACCATAATACTATCAATAACAAATGAACTAAAATTGATATAGGTGGTATGGGAATAAGAGGGAAAAAATAAACAAAAGAAAGTCTAAGAGATGTTTAGAGGAATAGGAAGTGATTTTGAAATGATAGAGCGAGAGGGAATACTAAGAGTGAGGAACAAAAACTAGGCTAAGGGAAGGAAAAATTAAAATTTGGGATATAAAGAAAAAAAGGAAAAAAGGAGAATAAAGAAAAATAAAAGGATGAAAGAGATATAGAAGGAAGTCAAAAAAGAAATAAAACAGTCTAAGACAGCAAAATTAAAATTTGAGATGAAAAAAGAGCAGGAGAGGGAACCATTAAAATTTGATGTTTGAAATACAGAATTAGTAAGGCTCTGGAGATAAAATTGAAAAAAAAAAATGCAACAACGACCCTACTCACAACCAACTAGCAAAGATTGTTAAAGTTGGAGAGAGGACACAGGTATTTTAAGAACAGGGAAAAAGGATGTGAGATGACCCTTTACAAGAAAATTGGTTTTGTGTGTCTGGACGAGGGACAAATAGTAAGAGTGTGGAATGGAAACAAGTTGTAGCAAGAGAGAAAACAATATTTGAAGTGAATATAATATGAGGAAAGAGGAAGGTAAAATGGGCTAAGAGGAGGGAGGGGCAAAATATGTGAATTAAAATATATTATAGTATAAAATCTAGTGACTTAATATGTACAAACTTACTGGATAAAAAATGAATGTTAAAAAGTTATACTGGAAAAAAAATATTGCAAATCATGGAGAAGACCACAGTGGCCTTTGTCTAAGTAGCTTCTTGTAGTTACCACTGTTATTTTCTTTCTGGATCTGCCTCTGGTGATGTCAGATGTTGACCCTGTCTGACCTTAAGCAGCCTGTTCAATACTTCCAGGGATATGCTGTCCCTGGCTGTGTCCTTCAATTGTTAATCTGGTTGCTCTGCACTCAGCAGTCAGGTTTAAGCACTGTAGGGTGGGGTAGAATCACTCCTAGGGTGGGGGCTGTTGTTTCCCCTGTCTGCTGCTACTCAAAGGGGCGTGGTCTGCCTACGTGGGATGGTCACTGCAGTAAGGGGGTTGGCTCAGCACTGGGATCCCAGTGGCCACTCATCTCAGTTCTCTCCCCAAGGTCTTTGTCCCCAATCTCTCCTCAAATATCTCTAGTTGACTCTGACCACCCTTAGCCAGGGATCTACTGATTATGGCTACCTACCTTTAGTTGTTAATCTATCACTCTGCACTCAGCAGTCAGTCTTAAGCACCACAGAGTCGGGGCAGAGACCCTCCTGGGGTCAGGGCTATTGTTTCCCCTCAGGCTGCTGCTGTTAGGAGAGGAGTGGTTTGCCTGAGCACCATGGCTGTTGCCATCTTAGGGATGATTCATCACCAGGATCCTGGCATCTACTCTCTCAGCTCTCTCCAAAGCTTCAGTCCTTAGTCTGTCCTCAGGCATCACCAGCCCATTCTGCCCCTGCCTTTGCCAGAGCCCAGGGTAAGTGGCTGTAAATGAAAATTTTTGTGTTGGCCCTTTAAATAGCTCTTGTGTCTCCAGCTGTCCATCTCTGGCAGAGAGCAACCCTGCTGCTTTTCACTACTGATTGTTATCTGTGTGCTTTTTGGTCTCTGGTGTTCTAGGCTGGGGATCCCAGCTTAGGGTTTAGATTCCATTCTTCTCAGGGACATCCAATCAGTCCCTTAATTATCCCTCCCCTACAGCCACCTGTACATGCCCAGTCAGCCCTCTCTAGTTTCTACCACACTCCTTATCAGACAGGTTGCACTGAAGCTGATTCTTTTTGTCTGTCTGGCATTATACAGCTTGTCTCTCACTATTGCTCAGTTGTTTGTTCCAGGTAGTTTCTCCATAATCGAGTTGTAATTCCAGATTGGCCCTTGGAGGAGGTTAGTGTGACTTCCATTAATTTCTCTGCCATCTTCCCCCTCTGATTCAAAAAACATTTAAAAAATAAAAATAAAAGCATTCAAATAAAAAGGAGCAGAAAATAAAGCATATTTGAGAGAGTTTGAGTAGGAAAAGTAAAGAGGGGACTGAGCACTGGGCACTAGAATTAAGAGACCATGGAGTAAGTGGTCACAGAGTGACTGCTGCTGAGAACCCCAAACGAGACAGACCTAAAAAAAAAGTCCCATTAGATTTGGTGAATAGACACAATGAGTTACCTAA
Organism: Macrotus californicus; assembly: GCA_007922815.1. NCBI lineage: Eukaryota > Metazoa > Chordata > Mammalia > Chiroptera > Phyllostomidae > Macrotus > Macrotus californicus. The sequence goes on along the minus strand of VMDR010035525.1, from coordinate 4,676 downwards.
ATGGAAACAGTGTCAGAGGAGCAACAGAATTAAACCCAATATAAATCCAAGGGAAGTGAAATTACTATCTCAGAGCAATACCTGCACTTTCATATTTATTTCAGCATTATTTACAATAGCCAAGATATGGAGCAACCTAAGTGTCCATTGATCAGGGAATGAAATAAAAGTGTATTAAAAGAAGGAAATCCTGCCTTTTGCAACAACATGCATAAACCTTAAAGGCATTATGCTAAGTGAAATAAGTCAGACAAAAAAAGACAAACACTATGTGATCACACTCTACAAATACTATGTGGACTCTACAGAGTTTGAACTCACAGATACAGAGAACAGAATGGCAGTTGTAAGAAGCATGGGTGGTGTATAGGCGGAATGGCTGAAGGTGGTCAAAAGTATGAATATCCAGTAATAAAATAAGTAACTCCTGGGATGTAATTTATAGCATGGTGACAATACTGTATGGTATATTTGAAAGTTTCTAAGAGAGTAGATTTTTAAAGTTCTCATCACAGGGGAAAAAAATGTAAGTATGTGAGGTGATAGATGTTAACTAGACTTACTGTGGTAATCATTTCACTATATATATAGTTAGATAGATAGATAGATATAGATATATATATAGATAGATATATAGATAGATATATAGAGAGACATACACACACACACACACACATACACACACACACATATATATATATAAAACAATTATGTTTTACATCTTAAACTAATACAATGTTATATGTCAATTATATCTCAATAAAGCTGGAGGAAAGATAGGACCCCAAAGTGTATGATATTCTCTGTACAAGTACTGCATTGGAAGAGAAGAAATCCAGACTATCTGGTGCGAGTTGCAGCAGATGAGAAAAGGAGAGGGAGCCTCTGGCCACTGGAGAAAGAAGTCAAAACTGAGAATGCTGAGAGTTGAAGCTAACCAAGAGCATCACAGGCCGTGAAACAGGAGTAGAATGCTGTTTATTTCATGGGGTGCCCAAAACCCCAACAATTAAAGAAAACTAGAATTTTTATCTTTCTTAATCACTCTGGGTATCAAAAGCAGACCTTGCAAAAATATATGAGGTGGACAAAAGCAGCCAGGACCCAGCACAGAATCTTCTGCATAGCTTGTTGGTGACCTTGAATTGAAAGACTGAGAAACAAATGACTTTTGCTCACCTCAGAGAATAAATGTTCTGTTTGTCACCATTTAGACAAAACCCCCATACCATGAGAGAACCTTCAGTTAAACCTTATGGACTTCAAAGTCACTCAGAGTCATTTTAACTTCAAGCTTCTTTCCCCTTGGGATATCTGATATTCTCTTTAGGCACCACTGGTAGAGAGCCTTGTGCTTACAGACCAGTGAGATCCCAGAGCACCCTCTGCCCTACAAAGCTGAAATAGAAAGCAATTTGCAACTGAATGGCTCTGCTTTGATGATTTGGGATCCCCCTTAACATTGCCTTTGATGGGTTCCTTTCTGTCAGCAGCTACAATATCACTTTCTCTAATTAACTCTGATGTTTCCTTTGAGCTTTTTTTCCTAAGAAGGAAAATCATGTTTAATTCAGAAGGGCCATCATTACCTTGATGAATGGAAAACAGCTCTAAGCCACAGGCCTGAGGAGAAGGAATAAAATCAAAATGATAGCATCCCCCCTGGCATAGCCCTATTCAAGTCCTCCCTACAGGTAGTTCCCTGATCCGGCGTGGAGGGATTGTGGTAGCAGGCATGAGGTACAAGTGGAAAGCTTAATGAAGGCAGCAGCTTCCAGACCAAGGTTTGGCTTGAGCTACAGGGCATAGCTAATAAGATGATTGGTTTTCCTCTATAGTATACTGCCTCTGGAGCAAAGCAGTGTCCCAGAGCTGGGCTCAAATTCAGACTGTAGCCACAATCTGCACACAACCTTTTAACTTCACTGGTTTTCCCCACAACGGATTGTTTTAAGAATATGTTGATAAGTGACTTAGTTTGTGTAAGGCACTTGGAGCACAATTAGTATTATCTCACTAGTCTCGGACTGAGTGCCTCTTTCCAAACAATAACTGCTGAACCTTCTTTAGCACACACATGACATGCCAACTCATTCAAGTGTTACAACCAACTGCTAGCAAATCCTTACCTTGCTAACCTCACCCAATTTTTACCATGCATGGAGGGGTCAGGAGCATTGATATGTAATATCAAAATTGGATCACAAAGAATCATCTGCATTTGGCCAAACTTCTGTGGCACAGCCACAGATGACTAAGGGAGTGTTAAACCAGCACACCAGTGAACTAGAAATTTCTCCACCTTGTTATATAACAGTCCAAGGTCTGTGTGTCAAAACCAAATTTTGTTCTTTCAATCACCATACCAGAAGTATCACAGAAGTTTTGACAGCACTATGGGTACAAGTAGATTTTCCAGATCAGATTCCTTCCAGCATTTTCTTGAGCCTGAGTCACACCTGAATTCAGACCTATGTGGAGGGTTTGGCAGGCATATCCAGGATGCAGAACATGTTCAATCCTTGGGCAGGTGATACCTTTGCACCTGTGAAGGAAAATGTCATCAGAAAAGTACAATGATATGGAATCTTAAAGATAAACCTTCTCTTTACAATCCCTTCCCCCATTATATAGTTCAGTGAGGAACAAAAACCACTACTTCTTATAAGGGCCCATCCATTGCCCAATCCCTGCACCTCTCTATTCTTAAAATTAGAAATTGCTTGCTCATCCTTCTTCCCCCGGAGTCTTGGCTACACCGCAGATTCCGACACCTACCTGGTCCTAGGACCCTTGGTTTAGAGAAAGTGTGTGTTCAAACACCAACACATTGCTGCCAGCCCCATGCTAACTGCAGTACTGCTGACTCCAAGATTCTAGGTTCGGATATGATTGGTCTTAGCTCAGAGTAAAATTCAATCATTCTCCATTTCTATATCCTTTATTTTATCTTGCTGCTTGGGATCAAGTCAATTATCAAGGAATCCCTTCAAATATTTAGTCTGTAATGAGCTGTGATCAGCTTCAAGTTATGTCTATGAAGAGCTGACAAGCAAGTTCTGTCACAAGTTTTACTTAAACAATTGCTTGTTGTTGGTGTTTAACAACATAAAAATGTGTGCTTAATTTTTTTCAGTTTGATTAATATTCAACCTCTTTAGAATATTCTGTGAGAGGCACTAAACTAGGCACCATTTTTCTCCGAACATTGTTTTCCTTGAAATACTTTGAGATAAGTAATACACTTGTGACACAAATAAGATCCATTCTAGTCATCTTTCTGCCATATCAGTCTCTGGTTTATTGTACAGTCATGTAAGCATGGACCCCAACTTCTCATAAAAGCATACAAACAGCATATCACTCTTTCACTGGAGAATTCTAAAAGAGTTTTACAGACGGCATTGAGCCCAGTTCTCTGAAATTATGCATCCTCCATGTCTGTGTGATGATTCTTGTTAGCAGCCAGTTGGTTTTGGCCCAATTCAGGTGTGCCTCCCGTATTTCTATTCTAAGACGTTTCCATTTTTTGTTATTCTGTTTGCTTCATCTTTAAGTTGCTGGGGTAAGTCTTTAAGAACACTTTTGTGGAATTGTATATATGTAGAAGGTTTTTTAATCTTTCATATCTAAAATGTTTTTCCTTTTTGACAGAGAACTTGATTTGGTTTAAAATTCCTAGATAAAAACTCTTTTTACTTTAGTCTTCATAGAAATTGTTCTGTTGTTTTCTGGCTTTTATTAATGCAGAAGAGAATCATGGTAGCCTGGGCCTTGTTTCTTTGTGGAATATATTCTATAGAGTATTTATGGGTGTTTTTACAAAGACTTCTTTTAAGAACTTCATTTTTTAATGTAATTTTGTTTTGTTTTGCTTTGTTTTGTTTTCTTTTTTACATGTGTTTATCACTTCTATTAATTTTGCTTTTGGGGAATTAATTACATGATGATTACTCTTCATTTTCTGACCTCCCTACGTAGGTTTATTGCATGCAAACAGACAAAATGTGCAAATAGCCTTTGATTTGTGTTCTGCTCACCTAAAGAATGAAATATCTGTCTCTCTGGAGTACAATTTAGGGCTAGGTTGATGGATATAGCTTAGTTCAATTCTTTAGTTCTCATTTGCCAAAAGCCATTCATCTATTATAGTTTTGTTTTATTACATAAATTTCTTCTGTCTTTCAGATAATCTAAATAACAAAATACAAAAATCTCTACCTTCCAGGATGCAATGTGTTACTGTAGACATCTACATTACCACTTTCTACATAATCATTTTCTAAAATTTGCTTTCACTGGGTCACTAAGTAACAGAGGTCACATCTATCATGGATGAGTTTTGTTTGGACCTCCCAGTGCTTTAAAAATAAATGATAATATTGTTGATATATGAATACTACCCAAGTGGTCTACAAATTCAATGTAATCCTTACCAAAATCTCAAAGATTTTTATTCAAAAATAGGAAAATCTATCCTAAAGTTCATATGACATCACCAGGGACCCCAAATAACTGATCTTGAAAAATAATGAAGTTTGAATTCTCACATTTCTTGATTTTAAAACTTACTATAGAGCATAATAATCAAATCAGTATGGTATTGCCATAAAGACAGACTTATAAACTAGTAAAAGAGAACAGAGAGCCTAGAAATGAACCCTTGCATATAATGA
>VMDR010035524.1:0-10736 GCA_007922815.1 Macrotus californicus | reverse complement strand
TGTGCTTAAGGTGTCATTATTTCATATTCACAGCAACTTTTGAACCAAGTATTATTATTATTAACTCTATACACAAGAGGGAACTTCGAAGTAGCGAGTTGAAGTAACCGGTCTCATGATTGAGATAGTAAACCTAGAATTCAAAGCCAGGAGGCCACATTTCTATACAATGTGTTCTTCACCACACTATGTTAGATATTTCTCATTTTAATATGTCATTTGCTAGTTCCTTTTTTTAACCCATTTCTCTGTTGTTAGAAAGAATGGTTGTTTCCTGACATTCTTTTTAAGGAAATCCCATTGTTTTGAACATTTTACATATATATTTTCTGGTTTTCTATTGTTTTCACAGACTGTTCGTTGAAAGTGGTATTCCTCAGCTAAAATATGCACTGATTTTACATAGATTTTTATTATGTTCTATTTACTGAATATAACTATTAATCTATATTCTTATCAATTCATAATTAGATACGTGTGTATTTACACACATAGCCACAGGAAAACATGTTCTTTTCTAGTTGAATAGCTGTGAAATGCGACCTCGTTCATTCATTTAAACATATGTGAAGCTAAACATTTTTTAAATGTTTAAAAATTCCTTTCCTCATTCTGTTCATATCTCTCTCCATACTGCTTTACTAATTCTATTTTATCTTTAATAAATTAATTTGTATTTGTAGTACAATTTACCAGGTTTAGTGACAGCGACATTATTTTCATAAACAAAGAAATTGTTTATAGAGGTATGAAATATCCAGTCCATACAAGAAAAAATCCAAAATTGAATTTGGCTTGAACATTATCAACTAAAGTGTGGGGTGTTTGTCAGAGGCCACTATTAAGAGATATGATGGGGAAGGATTATGACAGCCAGATCACAGTAGTCTTAAGTGCCAGCAGTTCTGAGCCTTTGAATATCTTGAAAAAGAATCACACTTTACTGAGCCTATTAGATGCACAGTCACATCTCCAGTCTTGATTGGTGAAGCTGGCTGCATTGGGAAAGAGAACTGGTGTTAGATGAGAACTTAAATGGAAAGGGCTTGTCCCCCACTCCATAGACCCGTGGTTCACACGTGGGGGGTTCATAAACTTGGGTGGAAAACATGGACCTCTTTGTTCTCACTAACCTCAAGCTAAAATTTAGTGTTTTCTTAAAGTATTTAGGCAACAACCTCAGCAGTAGTGCCAACACCTGAGACTTTATCACTAAAACAACCCCAGTTATTTTTATTTTGTCTACAGTTGTTGCATGTATCTCAAAATACTATTTAAACTCAATGTAGTGCTTATTAGGCCCACCACTAGGTCTTTTTTAATATTAATACATATGTGCATATATTACCATGTTACATGGGTTAAGTATTGATAAATACATTCCAGGTAAATCTTTTCTTTATTCTAAATTTTTAGTTGTTAAATTTCAAAACATTATTTTGACAGGAGGTCAGAGGCACTGAAGGCTAAGAAGCCCTGGGAGAGTGTGTGATTTAAGTGATGTTCAGGTAATGCGGGCTTCACCGGCATAAGGTGTGACAATGAGAGGATCACACATCACAGAGGGGCACAAGACCTAATTGTTTCATTATACCTCCCGTTAGTTCAGGGAGGGCAGAGCCGTCATTCCGGAGTCTTAATTCATTTTTAAAAGATTAGATCCAAGCCTGTTTTATGTCCAGCTCCCAAAGTCCAGGACTGTTTTTAACAGAAATTTGTTCACACAAAGCAAATGATCACTTATGATAGTGGGGGTACCTGTGAATGCCCTCTGACCTATATGATGGTTGATTTGGACCTTGATAGCAACTTGGTTATGAGATCATGTTTCACTTGCTTGGTTGCAATGTAAGATTTTGCTTTATTGCTATCAGAAAGCAAATTCTTCTTAACTGACTATTTCTGGTATTGCTTGTGTGACGCAAAAAATGTGAGCCTGCATGGGCCCCGCTGGGAATCCAATCTGTGTCTGCAATGTGTTACAAGCCTGTCACCCCAAATCATTTACGGTGAGACATTCGTCGACTTGCAGACATTTATCAATGCCCTGCTGTTGTAAATCACTCTTGGTTTAGAAACTGAGAACAATCTTCACAATAGCTTTTTTTTTCTGAATAGTTTCTGTTAGCTTGACGTTTTTTTAGTTGAGAAGCTAGCCACCAAACTTCAAGGACAACAAGTTAAATCAGTCAGGAGTTCTGGCCAGACAACAGCACCTGTATGAGAACTGGACTCTAACGAAATGCTACGTACAAAGTATGAATACAGTATCTGCTGTGCATAGCATCAACCAGCAGAAGCTAAGAATGCTGAGGGTAAGTCTATGATGAAAAGGAATTTGGAAATAGGAGAAACACCGGGTACTCTTTAAACAGAAATTGTGATGACTGATTATAACACAAATTTCTCATTATTATTTTTTTGCCAATGAGTATAGAAATCAGGAACTTGGAAAAACCTCAAATAATCAGTTAAGAAGCAGATTTGTTCTATTTTAATAATATAATTATAATTTCCTGAACTTCTAGAACACTTAACAGCTAGCCTTCTTATAATTAATACTGAACTTCCTCTTTAAAGACTAAAATTTTTTTCTCTCACATTTAGTTTTCTAATTTGAGAAAATAATTGATAGTGAGAACATTGAGCCTCTTTTGTCTGTCTATGTGATTTTGACAACAATCGATTAATTCATTGAAATCTATTTATTTTCAAGGGTCCTAGTTGCAGATGAGAAGGCATGGCTTCTGTTTCCCAGGGAATTCTGACTCAACTGGAAAAGAGTGATGTGACAAAACAGCTCCTAATACAAATAGGAAAAAAACACTGAAATAAAAGAAATTTACACACTTCATGTCACCCTTACTATGAACAATAGTGCCCACTCAAAAGAATTGTTTTCTCTCCTCAAAGAGTTCAAAGAGAATATAAAACACGAGACAGAAACCTCTATAAAAGGGAATAAACATATACAATGCAAAATATAACATACACAGTTATGCAACTAGAAACTAAAGAAGCTTTAAAACAGAACCACATATCAATTCCCTTAATCACTAGGTTGACTTAATTTTGGAGGTTAAGTCCATGGTATATTAAATATGTTAATGTATTATTACATCTCAAGTTGAATATAATGTGTATGCTACCTAAATGACATAATGTTCTGCTTTGTCGACTTTTAATTAAACATTAATCTCCAGTTTGGAATTTAATTTTGTTTTTCATCCAGGACTTAATATTGTGTTGCCCCTTGTAAAGCTATCGGGCCCTAGGCCTGGTGCCTGCAGTGTCTGGTGGGTGAACACCCAGCTGAGGACATTGAGCACTGGTGCGGTCAGGCGGTGGCCTCTCAGCCAGACTTCGAGATTTCTGAGGTTGCATGGAGTTGCCGGTAAATGCAAGGACACCCCAGGGCAGGAAACCTGCATGGACAAAGCCTCGTGGACGACATACTGTGTTGGTGGAGAAATGTGAGGTTCAGGGAGGTTGCCAAGTAATGGACTCCACAGGCTATTGGGACATTGTTGAACATTGCAAAGAAAGAATAGCTACTATCTATAATTTGGATCACTGGCAATTATTAGCTGCACAAATTATTAATTATAAAATTGAGTATGGTTCATATACAGCTTTTAAAAATTAATGATAAAAACTTATTTCTCTGTAAAGTATTCTCAGTTGCTGGGTTATATGTGGGGAATTAATGTTTTCTAAATATGCTCCAGTCTTACTTTTCTTACAAATTACAATTCACTTTAGGCTTTCAAAACCCTGAAGGAAATAGTTGAATCAGATTATTTCTTTCGAAGATAATGAATCCTTCTGAAATGAATTAGTGCTTTTCTTCTTCCTTCCTTCTTTCATGCCTTCCCCATTTATTTCAGATACATAACGTAGATGTCCAATAGGGCATCTGAGGGCTGTGAAAATAACCATAAAGAATAGAGAGCTTGTGTATCAAGGAGCTCCTCTTCTAACAGTGGGGAGAAAGAGCTTAAAATAACTAATAATGTTTCAGGAAGAGTTACATAGGACAATATAGCTAGTGATTATTTGGATGGACTATTGTTTTTATCTGGGAAAGGTTACAGTTCTGGGAAGATATCATAGACTCGGCTCTAATTGACAGGTTATTGGAAACAGTGTCAAACATTTTACTATAGAATTAAAGTAACTTCACATACCCAAGCCTAATATCTTGCATGTCACTACTGTATACACCTATTTTTATTTTTTAAATATTTTATTTATTTATTTTTTAGGGAGGAGGGAAGGAAAGGAGAAAAAGAGGGAGAGAAACATCAATGTGTGGTTGCTTCTCATGTGCCCCCTCCTAGGGACCTGACCAGCAACTCAGGCATGTGCCCTGACTGGGAATTGAACCAGTGACCCTTTGGTTCACAGGCCAGCACTCACTCCACTGAGCCACACCAGCCAGGGCAAAGTATATACCCATTTTTAGACTGGGGAAATATGTAAAAGTCCTAGGGACTCACCTTTTTTCTGGGTATTTAAGCTATACATCCATTTTATTTTATAAATGAATGAATATTTGGATTATGGACTACAATTTAATCTGTATACAAATTGCATTTTATAAATTCTACTGATCAAACAAATATGTTTACTAGAAAAGCACTTATATGCAAGTAAGATAAAAATAAAAGCTTCCTTTGAGTACTGAATTGTTTCTATTCACTTTATTTCTATTTATTCCAGAGGAGAAAAGAATTTCATCCTCTGAAAGAGCCACACTACATTTTCTCATTTGACAAACATAATTTGGTTTTCTGTGAATCATCTTTTAGACCGACTGAGATGCGTGCAGAGTAAACCATATCTATCATTGTTCTGCATTTTCCTTTCTAAGCTACACCATTAAAAAACTCACAAGTATGTACATTGTTGCAATGTCTCAACAAAACAGAGACACTTGGAGTTAGAGAATTTTAGTCAATTTAACTCCATTCCCACCACATTCTCCAATGTATCAAAAGTTGCTTTGTTTTGTGGTATATCTTATCACTGCTGAGGCATAAATATTCTGTTTGTGTTGGTAGAGAAAAGAAAGAGAGATTGGGAAAGCAATAAAGGAGGAAACCCACTAAACTTGGAGAAATGACTTGTATAGTGTTACTCAATTGATTGACTGATTATAAGTAACCAATTTTAATTCCTCAGTACTCCAAGCTCTGTATAGACAGGTAGTCAATAGGATATGGTTTCTGGAACTCAACACAACCAGGAGAAAATCTAAAAAATGGGGTGTGGATTACTTGGCCTACATGATTATGAAATTGGACTGCTTTGTTCCTTATTTCAAATTCCTTCATACCATTGACTAACACCTCACTGCAGATACTTATGATGTCAAGTAGTTACCCCCATTATTTTTATCCTGAGGGATCTCAGCTACATTCACAAGGTACATATTTCTTTCTTTTTATTGTTGTTCAAGTACAGTTGTTGCCGTTATCAACCCAACACGCCCCCTCTTCTCCACCATCCCTGCCTCCCACCCTCGATCCTACCCCTTTTGGCTTTGTTCATGTGTCCTTTATAGATGTTCCTTGATGGCCCTTCTGCTATTTTCCCCCATTATCCCTCTCCCCCCCTCCCCTTCGGTTACTGTGAGTTTGTTCTTTGTTTCCATATCTCTGGTTATATTTTTTTTTGCTTCTTTGATTTGTTGATTAGGTTCATACTTCTGAAATCTTCATCAGTTGACTCAGGGTAAAAGATACTTCTATCAAGGTTCAGAGGAAAATTTTGACTGATATTTGCCAATTCTAGTGATCCTTATTTACAATTATAGCCAATGACAGACAGATGAGGTCTTTGCACAGGTTCTCTTTCTCTTTAAAAGAACACAGTAAAAAGAGAGGCCTTTTTATTTGCTGAATGTCACAAGCTCCATCTTGAGGGAGGTATTGAAACACAGAGGGAGATAAAACCAAGAGAAACACAGAAAACAGAGTTGGAGTGTGTAGCTGAACTTACTGTGGCCTTTTGCATGTGCAGAAACAACATTCTTTACTTTTAAGTTGCATTTTCTGTTTCTTGCAGTTTTAGTATTCCTGTTACACATAAAATCTGTGCTTATACGTGATCAATTTGGCACTTGCTAGGGTCATCTAAAGATGTGGGACAATTCTCTCATTCCTTGGGACTAATTAACATATATATGGTAGGTAAGAAAAGGGTAGTGTGTAAAGGGAGTCAAGTGAATATTAGGGGAATTTTGTTAAAAGCATAAAACTGGAGTAAATGCTTTAGTGGTCATTCAAAATTAACCCAGTTATTGTACCTCTCTCCTCTCTCTGTATCTATTATCGATCTATCATCTATCTATCTATCTATCTATCTATCTATCTATCATCTATCATCATCTATGTCTATCTCTATATCTCTATATCTCTATCTCTATTTCTGTCTCTGTCTCTATCTCTATCTCTCCCCCCAAATATACATGCATAAAATTTGCACATATGTATGTATGTATACATGTAGCAGTGTGATGAACTTACACATACCATCTCGGACAAATAGGGCACATTATATTTTAGAAGATAAGCATGTTATGGGGAATAGCATGCAATATTGTTTATAAGAACTGCATGAAATAGAGAAATATTAGTTTTAACTCTGGTTAGCAACCCAAAGGTAAAAGAAAAAGTGTCCAACTATAAATGAGAAGAGAAACAGTATCTGTATATTTGAAAAACTTTATAAACATTGTCCAAATCATAAAGAAAATAGGAAGGCATATTGTGTCTAAATTGAAGAGGATGAAGTTTATATATACTTCTGATTTTATCTTTTAGAAAAAAATCTGTTTATCATAAGATATTATGGTAGAGGCAATGTTCAATTCTAATTAATTTTAGTCACTCAAACTATCCATTGTACATTCCTTTTATTTTTATAATTTTGTAACTTTCATTATCTGCAAGCATACAGGGTAGTATTATTTCTGAATTAAAATATCCATTTTGTAAAAATAACATTTTTTCAGGGAAATGGTATCTTTTAATCATCAAGTACATCTTATGGAATATCTTAAGTGTTTTTAATTATTGAGTATCTCTTTTGCATCACACTGTACATTATACTAGGAGGGATTTCCTTCATATGTTTGATGGGGAAGTGAGTAGGTGCACACACATTTACATTAGAAAGGTGGGTTAGTACAGTGGTTGGGAGAATCAGCACTGGAGCACCCTGCCTGGACTCAATCCTGGCTCTCCGGCTTAGATGTCTTATGGGGAAATTTCACCCATAATTTCAGTACTATCATCTGTGTAAGGGAAATAGTAATAATACTTTCCCTGCAGGCTGGCTAGCAGTGTTGAATAGTTAATATATGTGATTTTACAGTTATTGGCAAAAAGTAGTAGTCCATGGTACTATTATTTCAGCAATTGTTTCTTTTTTATGGATTTTATTGTATTTTTTCCATTGCCATTTAGTCCCCTTATACCCCGTCCTTCCCACAATCACCACACTATTGTCCATGTTCATGAGTCCCTTTACCTCATGGCTCAATCTCCTCACCCTTTTACCCTCCCCCCCCACCCAATCTAGCTGTCATCTTGCTGTCCACCTATGAGTCTGTCTCTATTTTGCTTGTTATTTCAATTTGTTTATTAGATTCTCCATGTGAAAGAAATCATATGGTATTTGTCTTTCTCTGACTGGCTAATTTTACTTAGTATAATGTTCCCCACATCCGTTCATACTGTTGCAAAGTGTAAAATTTTCTTCTTTTTTAGTGCTGAGTAATATTGTATTGTTAAATGTCCCATAGTTGTTTTATCCACTCATCTAAAGATGGATACTTGGGCTGCTTCCATATCTTGGCTATTGTAAATAATGCTGCAATGAACACGAGAGTGCTTATGTTCTTTCAGATTAGTGTTTTGGGTTCCTTCGAATATATTCCCAGAAGTAGGATCACTGGGTCAAAAGGCAGATCCATTTTTTAAAATTTTTTTAGGTATCTCCACAGTGGCTGCACGAATCTGCCTTCCCACCATCAGTGCAAAAGGGTTCGTCTTTCTCCCCATCCTCGCAAGCACTTATTTGTTGATTTACTAGTGATAGTCATTCTGAGAGGTATGAGATGGTATCTCATTGGTTTTAATTTGCATTTCTCTGATGATTAGTGACATTGAGCATCTTTTCATATGTCTATTGGCCATCCATATGTCCTCTTTGGAGAAGTGTCTATTGAGGTCCTTTGCCCATGTTTTAAGTGTGTTGTTTGTTTGTTCTTTTGTGTTAAGTTTTGTAAGTTCTTTGTAAATTGTTTATATTAACCCCTTATGAGGTGTATTGGCAAATATGTTCCCCCATTCTGTGGGTTGTCTTTTTATTTTGTTGATGTTTTCCTTTGCTGTGCAAAAACATTTAGTCTGATGTAGTCCCATTTGTTTATTTTTTTCTTTTGTTCCCCTTGCCTGGGGAAACAAAATCTTGGGCATAGTTCCAAGCTATGTCCAAAATTTTGCTGCCTATGGTTTCTTATAGGATTTTTATGCTTTTGGGTCTAACATGTAAGTCTTTAATCCATTTTGAATTTATTCTTGTGTGTGGTATAAGAAGGTGGTGTAGTTTAATTTTTCTGCACATGTCTGTCCAATTTTCTAAACAACATTTATTAAATAAACCATATTTAGCTCATAGTTTGTGCTTATTTCTTCTGTCAAATATTGTGACTGTAAATGTGTGCATTTATTTTTGGGCTCTCTGTTCTGCTCCATTGATCTATATGTCTGTTTTTATACCTGTAACAGGCTATTTTGATTACTATGGCCTTATATTATAGTTTGACATTAGGCAGTGGGATTCTTCCAACTTCCTTCTTCTTCCTCAGGATCACTGTTGCTATGCGGAGACTTTTGTAGTTACATATAAATTTTTGAAATGTTTGTTATAGTATGTGAAACATGTCATTGGAATCTTGATCTAAACTGCATTGAATCTACAAATTATTTGGGGTAGTATGAATATTTTAATGATGTTAATTCTCCCTATCCATGAACATGGTATGTGATTCCATGTGTTTGTCTCTTCAATTTCTTTCTTCAATGTGTTTATTTTTCCAAGTACAGATTTTTTGCATACTTAGATTTATTCCTAGGTATTTAGTTCTTTTTGAAGCAATTATAAATGGATTTGTTTTCTTAATTTTCCTTTCTGTTATTATGTTATTGGCATGTAAAACTGCCAATAAGGAGTTAACTGGAACTATCAGCAATCCACGGTGTATGGCTCCCTCTACTGGGCCTTGCCACATGCAGAAAGAACCTGACTGCATGCTAAGGCTAGCTTTTATGAGTACCAGTCCCAGGGGGAGGCCAGCTGAAGTCTCAGAGCTTCCAGGGATCCCCTTCTTCCTGCAGACTTTCGGTTAGTCAGTGAATGTCTTCCTGCCATACGATTCAGCAGCAGGTCATAAGCAGAGCAGTGTAGGGCAGAGTAATTTCTGTGTGCAAGGCTATTGCTTCTTCTCAGGCTGATGCAGTTCAGAGAGGAGGGCTCTACCTGAGAAAGATGAATCTTGCAATATGGGGATGAATCAGCACAAGGGTGGTGGTAGACGTTCCTTCATTTCTCTCCCCACAGACACTAACCCTAGACTGTTGGAATCTCCAGCCATCTCTCCCTGGCAGACAGAAACCCTGCTGCATTTCACAGCCTTATGTTATTTGGATTCCTTTCCCAATTCTGATGCTATAGGCTAAGAAGGCCAACTTGGGGTTTAGACTCCACACTTCTTGGGGTAAACCCCTGTAATATCCCTTGGAAAATTCAGCTGCTTCCCGTAGGAGCCCAGCCAGCCCTCTTGCACTTCCTCTGCACTTCTCATTGTGGTGATGTGACTTCCTCAGTGTGCCCATGGTTAGAAGACTTCTCTCCCTCTAGTGTTCAGTTGGTTATACAAGATGATTTTTCTATAATTTAGTTGTAGTTCCAGTTTGGTCCTGGGAGGAGGTGAGTGTAGCTTCCATTTACTCCTCCAACATCTTTTGTTTCAGTTGTTTATTATTATTACTATTATTATTATTATTATTACTTGATTAAAAATAAAACAATATCTTTGGAAGACATAAAATTCATATGTGTAACTGTTTTTTTGTGTATAGTACAATTTCTTTCATCCTTCCGGATGGCTAATGCAGAATAATACATTGTTGACATCTGTGGCTGTCTCTATCCTCTCTCCACGTGTATATACTGTTTACCCTTATTTTAAAGTAATTTCACTCATATTATTGAACCTGCTTAACCTGATTATTTACATCCTGAATAGAGCTCCCCTAAATATAGAGTCTGTCACATAATAGGCATGTTGCTTTTAACTTCAGTTAACATAAAATTTTCTCCAATTATCCATGTTGGAGAAATTTACTCCACGATCAAACTAATGTACAACTAGCCATGAAAAACATAATGAAACCAAATGCCTTGATCTTAGTTTAGAGCAAGGCAGTCAATTAGTTGACGGCACAAGAAACTCCAGACAGTAGTTCCAAGTCTTCATCTGCAATGACACACTGCTTAGAGAATGTTATGAGATCAATTGTACA
This sequence comes from Macrotus californicus, assembly GCA_007922815.1. Taxonomy (NCBI): domain Eukaryota; kingdom Metazoa; phylum Chordata; class Mammalia; order Chiroptera; family Phyllostomidae; genus Macrotus; species Macrotus californicus. The sequence goes on along the minus strand of VMDR010035524.1, from coordinate 141 downwards.
TCTCTCTATGGCACAAATAACTTATATTTTTGAATTAGGTCACAAGTAAAAATGCATCAAATATGTTCAATGGAAATTGTTTAAAAATACAGATATTTGTACCACATAAAGCTTGCACAAGCTTGGGACCGATTTTAATTT
>VMDR010035523.1:0-10739 GCA_007922815.1 Macrotus californicus | reverse complement strand
ATGAGTAAAATGATTACAATAATTACTTGGGTAAAGTATTATCTCAGTAATTTGTTGTTATGTTTTAGAGCTATTCATATTTTAATAAACATGTCGAATGAGGGGTCTTCTACTAAAGTTACATGCTAGTTTCCTCAACCTTGTCTAAAAATACTAGTTTCCTCAACATTGTCTAAAAGAGTGGCCTGAAGTGAACAGTGTGCCTATGCTCATCCCTCACCGCCCCCACGTACTCTGAAAAGTTTCCCCTAACATGAAGATACACTCTCATTCCCTTGTGACAAAGGGGCAGATGGTGGCTCATAGGGATGTTAGAATTTTGGCTGAGCACTATGAAAGCATATATACTTAAGTGTGGAGACTGACATTGGATTTGTATAAAGACTGTGAATTATCAAAATGAACAGAAAATCTAAACTTGCTTGCAGATCCTAAAGCTGTGTTCTCTGGAAAGGTGGCATTGATAAGCAATGAGTCATTTAAATGTCACCAACAGAATAACACACCCACTGCCATGGCCTTTAAAAACCATCCCATCAGAAAAATGTAAACACAATGGGCTTTGGGGGTGGGGTTGTTATTCAACTCAGCAAACTTTATTGACTGCCTCATGGCTGCATATCCTTGAAGAAACAAATCAGATAATGAATGGCAAGATGCTAATAAAGAGGTGATATAATGCCAAAGTGAAGGTCAGAGTGATTATGGTATCATTAGGAATAATCACTATGAATTTTTTGTGTCCAAATATTTTATTCTTGTAAACATCTAGGTTTAAAGTCAGAAAAATTCAGTCCTCTAATATTTATTTAATTTTACAAATTCACTGCATATCAAAATCCCAGTTGGTAGTTATTGCAGGCAAAAGACATTGGGAAAATATCACACTTTTTAACGGTACTGCCAGCATCTTCGGGAATTTTCCTGAACTTTAAGGGAAAAGGATGCCTTCTCAAAGAAAAGCTACAGAGCTCGACAAGCAAGGAAAACTTCATTCAAGGCTATTGTACCTAATGGAGGAGACAACCTCAATTCAACTCTACTGAAACAAAAGGCTGGAGGGGTTTTTAAGCAGCTGGGGTGAGCTTGCAGAACAGTGCTGAGGGGTGTTAGGGGGGTCGGTGGATGTGAGTAGGCCACCTGTGTTTGCTAATTGGCACACAGGGACCTTAGCCTTCACCCTCCCCCAGAGCCTTGGCAATAGACCACTATGGCTCCCAGGTCCTTGAGCAAGACTCCTGGCTTGTCAAACTGGCAAGAGGATGGAAGAAGATTTGTATCTCAAAGGGGCAAAGAAAGAACTTACAACTGCCAGTTTTCTAAAGCAAGTACTCTAAGAAAAGGCAGGCCAGGCTCGGGGTCAGTAAGAAGCCTTTGTAAAGTTCAGTTGGGCTGAGGGGACCAGTAGGCTGTCGTAGTCAGCTCTTCACTTATTAACACACAACAAATACTGGTACATTGACAATCTTTGACCATTTTGACCTACAAAAACAATGGCGTGAGCCTAGACCCTAGGATCCACTTTCTGTGCATGTTATATCTACATTCTGTAGAAGCGAACACAGCTGAAATTACAGTGTTTAAATGTACCCGATCTTATTCTAAAATGGGCTTGCTGATGGTTTGTTACGCATTTACATAAATGTAATGCATACATGTGTGAATATGTTTTTATGCGCGTGTTTACCAAAAAAGGTTAAAAATTAAAGTTGGAAGAAAAGGGGAGGAGATTAGTATAAAAAAGCAAACCTCAAAGGCCTCGCATAGTTCTTAAGAGATGTTACATATTTGCTTCAGAGCTTTCCCATACGTTAAAGCAAGGGAAGAACCATAAATTGCGGTAATGCCCCCACACCCCCAGGATTAAGGCAAACAAGAAATTTAGGATAATAGTTTTTCTGGTGTTGAAACCTGACACATTTTTCCTTCGAGTGCTCATAAAAACAGCATTTTTGTGTTGGCAAATATTCCACTCAATAGCTGCTTTCACATCCCTGGCTTTTGCTTGTTTATTATTTTCTTCAATGATGTTCCCCAATGCAAACTCTTGGCAAAACCCCAAAGTATAATTCAGTAAAAGTAATTTCGTTAGGTATTAAAATAATGACATCCAGCTACACAGTCTCTAAAAATAGGATTAAGAATATCTAGAAGAATTGCATCAGACAATATTACATACTTTTTTCCTTTTCTGCTAACTGAACCCCTGATAAGAATCAGGTAATACAGATATTAAGAGTGTGAAATTGCCAGTGTGGGGAGTAGAATTTGGAGTTCCCATGCCCTTAATAGATGTAAATCCAGATGCCTTAACATTTAACCAAGGTCAAGATGGATTTGAAAGCCTCTTTTGGAATGTAAGCACACAATTTAAAATATGGGCCTTATAGCTGCTTACTCCATTGTCATTCAGGGTCTATTGAAAATAGAATCCATTGGAATTAAGATTTTTTTCTCTATTCCCCTATAGCTAGTCATGTGTGCTATACATACAGAGCAATTTTTAGAGTATAGTTTATTTTGTCATTTTTTTACCTCATGGCATTTATGTTAGTGAATCCTTTATGTGCAAAGACTATTATTTTATTAATCTTTGTGTCCTTAATACTTACTTAGAGCCTGGTAGATTGTAGGGCACAAAATATAATTCGTCGACTCTATGAATGATTTAGGAAAACTGAAGAAGTTTAATATTTAAATTTATACAACAAATATGTAAAATTACTAACAAACAATGGAGTCATTCCACCTCCCCTTCACCCCATGTTTGCCACTTTGCAGTAGGTACAGAATCATAACATTGGCGGTGAAGGCAGACGTGATGGCAGACAAGGCTAGTTTTCTTCCAACACCCACTTTCACCCCCTTCCTTTCTATTAGGCACCTTTGTTTGTAGTGGACCCTCTGGCTGCCTAGAATAATGGCTGCATTTTCCAGTCTCCCTTAGAATAAGAATGGCTAAGCGACTCTGGCCGATGACATGCAAGTGGAAGTGTCATGCGTACATTTTGGGAAGCATCCTGCTTTCTCTCTTCTTTCTGCTGAATGGAACACAGGAGACACTTGCTGGAGCTCAGCAGCCACTGGAACATGAAGGGGAACCACATGTTGAGATGCCAAGAAAGGAGCCTCCATATCTGCCATAGACTTAAGACTCAAAATTTATTCATATGAGAGAGAAATAGACTCTGTTATTTCTAACTCGTTTTGATTTTAGATTTTTTTTTTGAAACTTGCAGCCAAACCTAATGGCAGTAGTTTGGGGCATATTTTCTTTAGCGACTCTCCCCAAACCCCTAAGGCTAAGCTGGGAGCCCCTCTTCTGTGCTTCCATGTGCTCTGTAGAAACCTTTATTTGAACACTTTACCCTTTTGTGTTGCAGTTATCCGTTTCACATAAAGCGCTCTCTGAGGGCAGGAACAGTGTCTTAGTCATGTGTCATTCATCTTTGCCCATGAGCTATACCTAGGATAGTATAAATGCATACAGTATATGCTCAATAAATGCATAACTGAGCAGTACAGGAGTAATGCACTAAACTAATTAAAGTGCCTAACATACTAGCATGGAGCCAACTGTACCCTCAGAAAATTATGGTTCAGGATCATAGGACCCTGTACACAGTAGATGCTCCCCCAAACAGTGTGTGTAATGTTTGTTGTGTTTATAAATACATACCGCTTACCTCCCTCATGTTACTCAATGTGAATTCTTATTCACTCAGTTGTAGCGAATGAGTTTTTGTTAAACCTTTGGGCATGATAACAGTTTGTGCCAAGAACTCCTTTTTTAGTGTCTGCCGTGGGTAATCAAGAGGGGGTGCCTCTAAAAACATCTTCTTTCCTTGAATGAGCAAGGAATTATCTACGTGGGGGAATAAACACTTTAATAACCCTTCAATTGATTTTAAAGCTAAAGCAGTAAGCTCATCGTAGGGTTGGTTTCAATTTATCTTTGGTTTGTGACATATCTTGTACTTTAAGGAAAAAATCATGTTCTCTTTGGTGTGTCTTAAGACATGACAAGCTGTTGACTGGGTGAAATAAATCTGTGAAAAGTCACATTGGCCAGGCACTCTAGATCTTCCTCTCTCCCTCTTCTTCATAGGCCTTCTCGAAGTGTGACCCACTGAGTGGATTGCGCATCCTTCCAGCGGCAGAGCTAGCGTCCCCAGCTGTCAGGTCTGCTTGACTTACTCTTCCATTCTGGACTGGAGAGAAGACCGCGCTGCAAGACTGCTCCCCCCATTGCTGCAATGTCCGTATCTAATTTATCATGGTAAGTGACTCGCTTTCTAACCTTAAATGCAGACACTTGTGTATCATGAAACAGTAGTTTATAAGTTGTACAGTGCGAACTTGAAAAATCTGGTTAACAGAGATTGTTGTCCCTTGTTCAGCTGAGGAAAGCAACTTAGAATTGAAAGGTTGACACTTTCAGCACTCTGGTATCTGGGGACTCTGGAACGGTTCAAGCTCCCCACTGATTTCCAGTGACATTCAAAGCCTTTCTTTTCAGCACACCTGGTGGGAAAGAGGAGTGGGAATAAAATAGCCTTGCCATGTTCCTGTCTGCTCAGGGCTAACAAGCTGTGATGTGGCTCTGGGGGTGGGTTAGGCACTGTGTCAACAGCACTTTTCTTCAGAAGTCCTATTTCTGAACTGGATAGAACTTAAACGTTGAAGAGGAAATTTCCTTACAGATGTACATCTCTAAAGAGCTGGCATTCTGAGTAATCATTTTCTTATAGTTTATGTCTTAAAGCTGCTTGTGATTAAAAAAATAAGTATAAAGATAATTTTCAAGCAAATACTTTTTTATGGCAATGAAAATACTAGCAGGGATGAATTTGAAACATTATGTTGAACTTTGGTATTTTTTTAATGTATAAAGATCTGAATATGTGAAATATAAATTCACCGTATTCAATCTGTGAACAAGAAGAAGAAGATGAAGGAGAGGGAGCAGGAGAGAGAGAATAAAACATAGATGTGATTGTCATATGTCACCACAGTGTGTGGTTCTCAGGCTGTCACTGGAGCCTGTCCTTGGTGTATACCTCAGCAATAGCTGCCTTGAAGTGATATAATGGTTTGATTAAGGGTCGTCCCTAGCACTGTGAACTCCACAAAGAGAGAGGTTGTATGTTGTGACTCCAGCCCATTTGCCCAGCACAGCACCTACAATGTAGTAGATGTTCTTTAAATCTGTGCATTGTAAATCAGTAACAGAAAAGGCAGGGCAAGTAACTCAATGGTAAATTAGTGTTTTTACTCTAAAATAAAATTTAAAATGGTGGGGGTATCTTGTAGAATTCACATATATGAAATTTGTTACAATTCTTTCCATGTCAAAGGCTCAAATTTTAAAGAAAACTTCTTAGATATTTTCATTCAAAGTACCCTCAATCTGGCTAAACTAACATTCCACATTAGATTCCTATACAGGGAGGTTTTCATTTGTTTTACAATGCCGCACCGTCCTGCAACTGTAACCGAACGCAGGGCTGGCTGCCCGCCGTGACGAAAATCAGTACTCCAGAGGCAGGGGCTGATGTAAAGGGAAGTGGTTTATTTCCAGGTGCTGGCCACCTGGAAGACGGGGGACTCAAGTCACGAAGCCCATCTCCACCTCTCAGTAGAGGCAGACGTTTTTTATAAGGAGGGAGAGGGGAACCGAACAAAGAGATCTAGGGAAGGGGGTTAAAAAGTTCTTTCTGTGCAGACAAATACAGCCCATTCCAATGAGGCAAGTGATGGTCCGGCGTGCATCATCCTGAGTTAGTCATCCTGGTTTCACGTCATCCTGGCTCCATGGTTGAAGGTCAGCAAATCTCCTGGAGCTGGGGTGCCTGAAGGTCAGAGTCTGCATCTTTTGAAGTCAATTCCTAGGATTCTTACATAAACATGCTGTTCATCCACAAGCTACATATTAGTCAGAGTCAACTCTTACAGCAACAATGTCAAAAGAGTGGTGGGTGGGTCACAGTTTCCCACCTTCACAATTTCCCACTGTTACACGGCTGTGGAGAGTTGGCATCCTTACTCTCCCTCTGAGCATTTGCGTTCCCCATGTGCTGGCGAAGAACCTAGGATGGAGATCTAAGATATGCAAAACAAATGACTGATCTATTTCACTTACACACAGTTGAAAAATTGGTAACCTTATTTTTTTCATGTTAACTTTGTAATTCTATATGTCCTAACATCTTAAATCTATATTTTGGAAAACATCATACTCTACACATGCGAATAGTAACTCATCAATTCTCTGTAGGAATTACTCACAGAGCAACATTAATTTAGTGAAATTATTACAGTCCAGAGTCTGGCTTCCTGTTTTGAAATCCAGACACTCAGCTTTGAAAATACTGACATTGGAAAAGAAGCTGGGTTGACAGATTATGAATTTAAAATAAGATAGATAACCTAAAAATGCACAGGATGCTTGATTTGGCCTAACCAGTGTCATCCTTAACTGTTGAATCCAAGAAGTTTGGCTGATGTTTCATAATCATAGCAAGGAAAGTTATCTGCTTTCAATGTCCGAAGGAGGGGGAACAGAACACACCTGGCAGGATACGTCTGTCAGTAAGGATGCACATGCCTAACACCCCCGCCTGCTTCTTGGAGCAGCTTCCTCGTGGCCTGGAGCTAGAAGAACTCTGTCCATGTTTGTCTCTTTCATTCTCTTGAGTTTCACTTCTGTCAGACTCTCCTTGGTTGGCCTCCTCATTCATATTAATACTGAGTTTTATAGTCAAAACCTACTTTAGTCTGTGGCCACTTCAGTCTGCCTACCATGACATGGTGCAAACCTGACCATATGCATGTGTTGATGTTAAAATTTAACTCTGAGATCTTAGGAAGGGACTGGTGCCTATTTGTGATTCTCATATCAACCTAGGAATTTAGAAAACATAGGCTAAGATACATTTATACTGACAGTTATCAGGTAACACGCCCAGCTTTTAAATATCCAGCAGAAAAAAGTTATCTTTGTCCATAGTAACAAAAACGTTCTTGCCCTAAGAGTTATGTGTATGACCTGTGGAAGAAATATAAAGTAATTTAGCCCTTTGTAGGAAGTATCAACAAGAAAAACCATCTTGGAGACTTCCAGGTTTCTGGAAACTGCTGTGTCATTCAGGTAGGGAGAGTGGTGGGAATGGCTTATAAGAGTCGGTGACAAACCACAGATGTTTCACAGATCTTCCTGTTTAGTAAATATTCGCCAGAGGGAGACAGTGACTGAGCTGATGCTGGTTGAGCTGGAGACCAAGGGATGGAGAGAATCTGTTGCAGACACCCGTGAGCAGGGGACAGTCCAGGAGGTGCTGGGAGGGAGAGACTGGTTGCTGGCAGCAGAGATACTTTACCGGAGACATGAAGAGGCACAGAGACTTGGAAAAGGGCCCTGTGCCCACAGCTCAGAGAGGGAAACGGTGTGATGCCAGCGTGCTGGAAAGGACTTTAAGTACTTCCTTCCCCGACAATCATCCTCAGTCTCTCCTTGTAAAAATATTTTTAAAATATATATCTTATGTATATATATTATAAAATATGTGCTTATGTTATATATAACATATATAACATTAAAAGACATACATTTACAACATGCCAGCTAAGTTAATATTACCAAGTGAACACGTGCTTGGCATTTACCAGGCACCTTTTTAGACAGGAGCCAATATTTACCCATATACTCCTCACAACAACCTTGTTAGGAATGAGGGACGATTATTTGCATCTCCACAAACAGAAAAGCCAAGCACCGCAAGTTAAGGGCGTTGCCCACTGTGACACAGCCACTGAACAGCCAAGTTAGGAAACGAACACAGGCAGCCAGATGGTGCTCCTAACCACCGAACACCCCGTGCAAAAGCAAGAAGAGCGCACATCAAAACCCTGTCCTTGCTGTGTGTGGGTGGTGGCTTCAAGGCAAGTGCTCCAGTTTCCATTTCCAACCAGAAGTTTTCCCTTCATGGCCTCCAGTGTGGATGTCCTGGAGCTGCTCCTGGAAGGAAGTGAGCGTCTGGGCCTGGGAGCATTGTCTGGCATTGGGACAGTGTTGACGGTGGGGTGTGGGGGCAGGGGAGGGGCCCCCTAACTTTCTAGTGGAGTTAAGGAGTTAGTCACTCTCAGAAACGTAGTTGAACTTCTAAAATTACGTAGAGTGAGCTACGTACACTACAAAATATAAAGCTTCGTTCCACTGTTACGTTACTGGCTAGGAAGTGGCAGGTTTTCATCACGATAGAAAGAAGCACAACAGAAAGATATCGGCGCTTTGCTACAGTACCGCTGGGGTGGTCTTCAATCGCCCATCCCACAAAAACCCTGAAACATGTCAGATACTTTCTGTTCTCCCGGACCCTTCTGCACCCTCGGCTCCTGTTAGTTCCGTGTTGTGCTACACGTGCCAACCAGTATTTAGAGGCTCAACTGATTTTGCCAAATGACACCTTTTTGACCCCACATTGGTTTCCATTGTGATGCCTGCAGACACTTCAGCTTTTGTCCCACAGTGTCTTAAAGACTGCATGGCACCTGGCAGAGGTGGAGGTAATTCAAGTAGAACCAGGTATGGGAGGAAGGAGACACTGGATGAAAGAAGCCAAAGAGCAAGTAATAACCTCCTGAGCACCTCTAGTGTGTCCTGACCCGAGCTGAGCACTGGGATGCAGCATCCATGAAAAGTAACAGCTACTCATGTAGGAGCTCGTATTTTAGCCAGGAAAACTAAGTAATCAAATAACTGACTTAATGTGATAAGGAATCTAAAAAAGGTAGGTTTGGGGGGTTTGGGGAACAAAATAGATACTTGTTTTCCCAGCTTTGGAATAAATGGCTTAATTTCCTGAAATACAAATACACATCTTATATTTAGTTATAAAAATAAAGAAATATGCTAATTATAAAGAGTCAAACACTACAGAAAATTATAAAGCAGAAATAAAATGTAACCTAAATCATACCATTCATAGAAGACCCTGTTATAAAAGCTACTGTATATTTTTTTCTACATATGCTCACATATTTTTGCAAAAATGGACTCAAACCCTGTATGATGCTTTGACATCTTCTGTGCCCACTGAACAATTTCTATGGCCATCTCTGTAGTTGACAGCGGTTGACTGACATCATCGTGTATAAAGGCTGGGGGACGTTGCATAGCAGTAGCGTCATTCATTTCAGCCGTCGGGGTCACACCAAGTGGCTGTGCCATGCAGGGCCCCTGGCGAGGAGGGCCTGTCCTGTTACAGCTCCCTGGATTGAGGACATCAGGGCTGTGCAGAAAACTTGTCTTTCTCAGTAGGCGTCTTGTCAACTCATCGCCTTTTCTATTTCAGAACAAGGCCCATCATGTCTGCTAACTCTTTCACCAGATTTAGTCCCTCATAAATATTGCAAACTTGCTGATAATTGTCAAAGAAATGTGTACTTAGAGTTGCCTGATAAAATGTTATCATATATCAACAAGCTATCCCATCAAACATGCCACAGATTGGAAATATAAGAAAGTTTGAATTGTGTTGTGAATTACGGTTGTGTGGACCAAATTTAGACGTGGTGAACGGCCTTTCTTGAGTGTGCTCATAGTATGAAATGCTGTTATGAATGTTGGCAAGCTTAATAATACTCTACCAGGAGATGAACACTAATCTGAATTATATTCTTCATCCAAAAGTAAAAGTGTGTTGGAATCCGAGAGTTGGGAAAGATGCAAATTTAGAAGTGTAGATACTTTGCTTGGTTAGATTATTCACATTATTTATGATATTTTTATCTAAGTTCTTCTTTAGTGAGTAAATGAAGAAGTGAATCATTCCTTATCATTCTTTGGCACCTGGATTTAGTTGAAAAAATAAAAAACTAGGAGAGGAGCAGCCTATTTATTCTAAGGAGGAAGTAAAATAAGGATGTCTCTTCAAAAGTTGCCTTAGCCACCATTCTGCTAATGACTTGCCCTATTTACACTGTTAAAAGGCAGACTCTCAGGGACAGTATTTGCAATGTCAGGGGAAGTAGGGTCTTGAGTTGTCTCTATTTTTGGAGGGATCAGAACCCATAGAGGGGGAAAATGTGAATAAAGTAGAGATGGCAAGGGGAAGTTTTACCCTGAGTTTTATGGTGAAAGGTGCACATCAGAATTGTCAACAGCCTTTTATTAGAGAAGAGAAAAAAAATGGAAAAGTCTAGATGTAAATATAAAGCAAATGTTTCTAACTGAAATAAAAATAAGACTTTCCAAATGCTAGAAAAGCTTAGTTGGTAAGATTCTGTATTTCTCAGTATGATAAGTGTGTGTTGAATGAATGATTAATACACTTTAGGTACTGGGAAGAGAGGGTGGGTTTGAGAGCCTAAAAACTTAGGAATCCTCATGTAAGTGTGGCTGTTCGGCTAGAAAATCATGGATCCAGATTATAGATGGTGAGTAAGTTGATTCAGAGAACAAACAAGGGGCAAATAAGCTCGGAGAGGCAGACGGGAGAGAATAATACAGCCAAAATGAAAGCTCAAGAGAAATAAAAATCTGTCTCCAAAATTACATAACACTTTAAGGTACAGTGTGGTGATTTGGATGCAAGTCTAGTTACTGAATTCTGAAAAGTTCCAATATGTGTTTCTATTCATAATATGCCTTTTCAAATAGAAATCACATCACTATTAACATAATTAATGCTATTTTGATTTGGGCTGCACGCTTTAAGTAAACACATTATGTTTTTAGA
>VMDR010035522.1:0-10744 GCA_007922815.1 Macrotus californicus | reverse complement strand
TTCCATACTCACACAGTTTTACCACTAAATTAGATTAAAATATTTCAGCTGACATTTTATTTTTTGATTTTGAATATAAAGAAAAAGACCAAAAACATAATGGATCTGCATATACTTCCTGTTCAAATTTAAAATACCCATATTTGCTTCAGATCTGTTTTCATAAATAATGCTTTTTAGATATAGCTGAATCATATATTTTTAAAACTGAAGGATAATTTACAAAGTATCTTCTTAAGTGCAATTTTTGCAGATGCACAAGGTCCCTGGTGAGGTGAAGCAACCAGAAGTCAGCAGTTGAGCAAGGACATACGACTTGCTCTTTGACTTACTTCCCAAGCTTCACACCATGTGGGTTCCACAGGAAGATGAGCTCGTTGTATAAAAATTTGTTGCACAGAAACTGTTATAGAAAATATGCACTTTTCCTGACTTGAAGGTTATGTTCACTCAACACCTAGTGCCAGAGTTTTATGAATACAGAAGACAGTTATATAATTTCTACATTACAGAAAAATAGGCCCAAAACAGGTTCAATATTGAAGAAAACAATGAGTTTTCATTTACGGTACTTGTGCTAATTTCAGATGAGATCTTTCTATGGCTTTTGCTGAGAGCTGAACTGAATAAAGAAAAAAGAGAGTTTTTAATAAGTTATTTGATGACAATAAAAATATCAGCTAACACACAGGGCTACTTTTGGTATGTGCTGCTGATGAGTTCATTTTAGAAATACAAATGATAAAACTTTGATTACATAATAAAAGATAATCACATAAGTTATAAAGTTTCTTATAAACATTAATATTTTTCTTGGCCAATGAATAAAGATAATGATGAAAACATACCAAGTATTCAGGGCATATTAACCTAAAATATTTTGCAGTTTGTTAGGCTGAGAGTATGCTGACAAGATTTAATTAATTAAAATTTTATTTCTAATAAGTACCCTTAATTTATCTGAAACCAACACTGGAAAGGAATCTTTTTTTTTGTAAACCCTTGAGCTTTGAATATCTGTGGAACCGATCAGTTGTAGAGCAAAAGGCAAGAAAAACAAGATGCATCAAAAGCAATGCTCCTTACACTTCCCCAGATTACTCTAACATCAAAACAAGAAGTCAAGGTGGGCAGGGACCGGAAGGAAGCTAAGGACGGGGCATTCCATGGGATGCAGCATGGTCTATAAATTCTGTATTTTGGAATGTATTTTTCAAAAACTCCTCTTTTTTCGTTTTTGAATATTTGTTTATAGCAAACATTCTTTTTTGTGGATACAGTATATTCTTTTATCTCTTTGGGATATTAACATTTTCTTTTGGATAGTGTTCACTACCTCCAAGTTGCTTTTTTTTTCTATTTGTTTATTGGATCTTTAATCTTTCATGCTAGACTTTCTTAGACATCTAGTGATTCCCAGCTCTCTGTTGATAATTAAAATAGGGGCATCACAAACCTGATTAGAAGCACTGTGCTTAGGAGTGAGGAACATTACTTGTGGGCCTTGCCATAGAGGCCCTGTTTCATTGTGAAGTCCTCGATGCCAGTATTTTTAGGGCCTTTCTCTTCGGACAGGCACACTCCCTACACTGGAGACTGCTTCAGTGACCTGCCGAGGGTACAAGGTACAGGCCTGGCTGCAGGCATCCTGGGAACCGAGCTGTTCCAAGAATGACCTGCCATTCTAACAAGACCTTGAACAAGTATCATTTACAGATATAATGAAAAAACAAGACAAGTTCATAGAAAAATATTTTAAGAAGAATTATAAAAATAAATTACTTGAGCATAAACAGATTTCTTAGATAATTCTAGGCTACATGACCTAGAACACTGGTACACTATTTTATATATTGCCGTGTTACCAGCATAGATACAATGGCCCTATGATATTAACTTACCCTGGTGTTGAGCATTGAACACATTATTTAATCAACCATATTTTAAATTTCTGATGACAAAAAAATACGCCGTTTAACTTGCGTCTGTTCTTTTGTAAACCAATATAGCTCCCAAAACAAAGAAGACCATGGGATCAAATTTCTACATCCAAGGACTCTAGACAAATCAGGCACAATAAAGGTTTTATTTAACTGAATGGTTACTTCCTAATCCAGGTAATTTAATAATATTTTTCCCATTCTGTAAGAATCAGGAGACCAAATGATCTGCTACAAACACACCACGGAACTGTGGATAAAACACTGGAGTAGTTCTCTGTCTAAGACTTGGTAGTTGGTGCATTTCATATGTCGATGGAAGTAACTGTATGTAAAAAATTAAGTACTTTAATACAGAATTGTAGTATAATTATAAATTGCTACCACATTGCATGTAAAGTGGATAATATTGGAAGGGAAAGTCCTTTTTTCCATAATTTGCAATGCACCAAAACATCAACGATGACACTCCACAAAGTCTGGCATTTAATGCATGGTACTAGCCAAAACTAACGCATTCTGCAACATCTGTGTACAGGCTCTCTCCCAGAAAAAAAATGCAACCATACCAAACAGGCTGACATTCTGGCATTACGGCCACAACGCCACTTCTCTTCCTTCAAATAGCGGCACATTGGAAATCCCCACTTTCCTCGGGTACATTCTGCAGATGGGAAAAAATATGGGTTATTTAAATAAAATTCTTCCTCTTTCAGTTAAAGCGAATAATCTATTGAGAAAGCAAATCAGTCACTGCGAGAGTCACACAGCAGCTGGACAAGGAAGTGGTACTGGGTAACAGTTTATTCCCTTGTTAATTGGAAGCATGTTAATGTTATGGAAATGGTATTTTCTCAACAACAGCTGTCTGTGTTTAAACTCCAACAATTTGAAACCAACCAATTCACAAAAATTCTTTCTCTAAGATTTAGCAAATGCAATTTAAAATAGACATACTTTTCACATTCAGTGTATAGCAGATAAGTAACAAGATACTGGACATTTATTGCTGACCTGACTCTCTAGAAAAGTGATTTATCAAATATGACATTTGGAGTTTTGTATAGAACAACAGTAATTCACTCCTAACAATGTTGAAGCATCAGTTTTCTTTCAGCCACTGTTCACTTTTCAAAAGAAGAGCAGCTGTACTGGCTTCTCTTTTTCGTTATACTAAGAGACTGTAATATTTTCAACTGTGATTCAGTTCGGCTCAGTTGCATTTATGGTTCAAATAACAACAAAAATCAACATTCAGTGCCTAATCACACATACGAGCTGCCCAACTGAGCGTACAGAGTTACATATATAACCTGCTGACGTTTAAAGCCCTTATGTAGAACTATCAATTACAGAGTTTTTGAAAAGGAAAACAAACCAATTTGTATTTTAAATTAAAGTCTGCCTGGAAAATAGGGGCTTAAATTTCATGAAACTGTGACAATTAAAAGAAAATTGTGACAAATGCAGTTTTTCTATTAGGTTAAAAAGTAAAATAGAACTAAAAACTTGAAAACAAACAAAAAATACCTGTAAAAGGAAATAGTGAGGTAAATTCCACTAAGTAAACTTTTGTGCTATGAAACATCAGATGACTTTAGATTAAAATAGAGAAACTTTAAATTTTACGGAGATCATAAGCTTGTGGAAATGGTTTCTTTCAGATATTAAGATTTATAATAGATCCTACTAATAATTAGATGGAAGATACTGACCTTCTCCCAGGAAAAGAAATAATAGTAATGCTGCTATTCACACAGCGTTTAATATTGTTAACACTATTCTAAGTGCTTTAAATGTATTACTCAGTCCCCACAGCAATTCAGTGAAGTAGGTATATTACTATTCTCTGTTCCGGACAGGGAAACTGAGCACAGCGAGGTTAAGTAAACTGCTTGCCTAAGCTGAAAACCTAGCACATGGCTCGTTTGAGTTTAAATCCAGGCAGTCTCATTTCAGGGGCCGTGCTCTTAGCCATCAAGCGATACAAACAATTTCACTTACAGATGTCCAGGAGTCATGGAGCCCTGGAAGCTTATGCAGGTCCTAGGGACTCTGAACCACTTCTGTCTATTTCCAAGATGACTTCAAACAATGGCTTGGATTTTACTGAAGGCTTTATGGTTTAATTGAGACATGATTACTTCTAAATGAAAGGAATTTATCACTTCTATAAACAATTTAGTTTTCTTCTCACAACTAAAGAGAAACACCTAGATCTTCCTGTAAGGGTCAGAGAGATGGGCTGTGCTGTTTGTAAGGAGTGTTTAGGAGTAGTGCTGACCCATAAAACAGAGTTCTTCCTCCTCTCCGTCCGTTCTCTCCTTGTTCCTTGCAATAACACAGCTGCTTTTTTAGCTGGGTGTTCCCTTGTGCAGATTAAAGACTGCTATTCTCAGACTCTCATGCAGCCACTAGGATAGCTGCAAGACTAAGTTCTGGCAAATTGAATGTGGGCAGAAATGATGTGTGCAAATTCTAGGCCATATGCTCAAAGGGAAGGGGGGCATACTCCTTCCACCACATTTTCCAGGCCCCTTCATCTCTCCTGTCACGGTGGCAAGCCAACTAGGACCATGCAAACAACAGCAGCACAGGGGGCAGCAACAAAATAGAAGGTTGCTGGGTTCCCGGAAGACTTTCTGGTACGGAGCTCCCAAACCAGCTGTAACCACCATCTCTGGACTGAAAGAGAAATATCTCTCTCTCACTGTCACTTTGAATCTGAACCATTTCACATTTAAATCTTTATCTTAATTTAATGCTTCCCAAACTTTGTATAGTTCAGGACTCTCTGAATGTGGCAAAATTTGTATGTCAACCTGGCAGAAACAGAATATGATGCTACTGTTGAGGTAAAACCCAGGGGATGCAGGAAGCAGTATCTCAGGAACACCCCAAAAGAATCCATGGTCCACTAGTTAAATAGTTCTGTCCCAATTACTACAGAAGTCATCTGTGAGGATGTGGTATCTGAGCAGAGACTTAAAATGAGGAAGCAAGCCATGTGATTAGAAGATTTAAAGGAAGAAAACCCAGAGAAACAAACTAGACTTTCAAAAGGATATAGTTAATCTCTAAAGACATAATACCAGAATATCTGACAATATGAAATGATAATTAACTAGCAATTTCCCAACTTGTAATATCCTAACCAAACACCTAAAAAACCTTGTAATACTGGGAAAGAGGAGATAAAAGTCAACTTATTGCAAAAAAAATGTGAAACAAATCCCACTTAAAAAATACACAATGGATTTGTAATGAAATGTATAATTAGTATACCATCACTGTTCTGCAATTCACCTTATGCAGCCAGAAAAAAGGCATGTCTACTTGCCTGAAAAAGGTAGAAAGATCCTACCTCAGTAATAACATAAAGAAAACTTTGAAAAAAATTACTACTTAACATTAGATTAAAAGTGCAACAGTATTTCTGGAAAATACAGTCCATTGAAAAGGATACATTACTTCCAGGGGAAAAAAAATCTAATATAAGAGACCCAAGTCTTTTATTATAAAAATCTAATATAAGAATAACCCAAGTTATTCCCAAATTCTTGACCCACAGAAACTGAGAAATAATAAAAAACTGCTATGGCTTTAAGCCATCCAATTTTGGGGTGATTTCTCAAACAGCATTAGATGATACACAGTCTAAAAGTAAGAACGAGGAGGCTAATTACAAGGGATGTGAGACAGAAAAATCCACTGCTTGAGGTGTCTGGGAAGTATGCCTCCTTAGGAAAGAGTTCAGTTTTGATTAGAAGGAAATAAAGGAAATTTCAGAGAAGAGGTTGTAGAATACAGCAAATTTTGGTAATGACTAACTGAATTCTGGAAAATTTTGGAATATGAGGAAAGAGGGAAGCCCAGTCACAAGAAAGGACATAAAGAGATACATTCGGTCAGAGGAGCCCTGCTGGATGCTGACCCGTACGGACTCTGTCAATTGGTTCCTATATTGTCTAGCTGTCGACTGTCTGACCACTGTTGAGTCAAGGCAGGAGACGGGAAAGGGAAAAGACAGGTCAGAGTATTTATACTCCCGACTGCCTCCCTTGCGAGGCAGCCTCCTGCTGACCAAAAGTCACCTCTAACGTCAGCCAAGCCTTAAGTCACTCTCTTTTAAGGTCCCTGTTACTTCTTCCTCTCCTTAACTCTTTGAACATAGGGGTGGTAGCCTCCAGTTTCCACACTGTCTCCCATGATTTCTCTTCACCCATATCTCCGTGAATAATCCAACTTCAAATTATCCTGGTCGATGTGTACTATCTGCTCACTGTTTAACTCCCTAATTCCCATTTCTCTTAGAGTAAAAGACTTGTAATACCCTACACAGCTCTACAGGATCAGTACCCTCTGCCCAAAGCTATGACCTCTCTGACCGCCTCTCCTCTCCCACGATGCCCCCTCACCTCCACTCTGGCTTCCTGCTACTTTTCAAATATACCAGACTGTCCTCTTGCATGGAGTAATTTTCCCCCAGCTATCCACTGGGTAACTCAATTACTTTTTCAAGTCTTTGCAGAAATCTCACCATGTAATGAGGTTACCCCTGACTCCCTATTTAATTTACTTACTTAAGCTTTTTATTGTTTATTGTCTGCCCACCCCCACCCCCACCCTTGCCCTGGTCTCCACTAGAATAGAATCTGAGTCCCCTGTACACAGGGATTTTTGTTTCTTTTGTTCACTGACATTATCTCAAACTCAATATATGTATTTGCTGAATAAATGAAGGAAGGAAGGAACCTCTACTATTACAGAAAAAAGACGTGCTAAAACAGGTGACAACGGGTGTAGATGTTTACAAAGCAAGTAGCTTAACCTCAAGAATTACTTGTCCTAACAAACTACCCAAACTTGTATCTAATATTCTCACGACAATTTCACATTTAATTTTTAACTTCACCCCCCACAAGCTTTTTCTTAATTAGCATTGCTATGCTATGCTGTCTGTCTATTCATTAGCACTGCTTGGTAGAAGCTTTGATCAATGTATATTTTATTATTTTACCTGGCTACCGACTTACCAGCTTTGTGTCATCTGGGGAAAGTTACTTTCTTTATACCTCAGTTTCCTCATCTGCAGAGAGGAAATCTACTGCTAAAGTTTTGAATATTAAATAAGAATCCAGCTAAGGGCTTAAAACAGTGCTAAGTACATAATAAGCTCTTGAATAATATTGTAATGACTGTGATTCTAAAAACACTGATTAACATTTACTTCCACTTCCGCACTGGCCAGCTACTTCTCTGCCTGCTTCGCAGTGCCCGGTAGTTAGGTGGACACACAGAAATGTTTACATAATGACTCTGGCCTCCTGCCCCTTAGAACACCACCTCTGAAGTCAACAGAAATAACCAGTCTTGACTATCACGCTATCTGACCATCCCATAAATTTCATAGTATTGATACTCTGTCGGAACTTGCTTTTGGTTTTGATAATAGATTCTTCTTTCAAAGGCCCTTTCTTCCACCCACTCTTCAAATGTTAGTGAGCTCCATATTACATTATAGCAAGTTTTCTGTTTCTACTCCTCAAGTTCACTTTTTGGCAATTAACGTCTACTTCTTTAAATTTAATCCCTATGGATTTCCAGTATCAACTTCTTTCTGGATTTCTAGATGAGGATTTTAAACTGTTTGCTTAATACTTATAAAATTAAAAACATGCAAAACCAAACTCATTTCCTAAGCCCACGAATCTGATCTTTCCTCAATAATAATATGTCTATATAATCAAACAAGCTAAAACCCTGTCATTGCCTTTAGCCCTCAGTGCCCCTCTGTCCACCGTTTCCCCACCACTGGTCACCAAGTCGGTGGGTTTGTCTTTGAAAAGTCCTGGTACATTGCTGTCTCCTCCCGCCATTCTCACCTGATGTGTCCCTGCTTCGGACTTCAATAGCTGCTTCCTTATCAGTCTCCCTGTCTCTAATCTAGCTTCATGCTCAATTTATTTTCTATAATAATCAAAAAATACTACTTTCCAAAATATAGATTAATTTATGCAACCGTTTTTCATTAAACAAACACAAAAATATTTTTATGGAACAAAGTATATTTTTTCTCCCACTGAATAATATTCCAATAATAACCATTCATGGCTCTCACAATGTGGCTCTAATTTTTTTCCAGCTATATTTCATTTTTAAAGAAAAT
The DNA here is from genome assembly GCA_007922815.1 of Macrotus californicus. NCBI lineage: Eukaryota > Metazoa > Chordata > Mammalia > Chiroptera > Phyllostomidae > Macrotus > Macrotus californicus. The sequence goes on along the minus strand of VMDR010035522.1, from coordinate 2,635 downwards.
TTATTATTTATTCTTATTATTTTTTCATATTTTCATATCCTCACCCTCACTATCACTTCCCCCCATCACATATCCATATGAACTTGCCTTACTCAGAACATACAAAATAGTTCCTGTCTCTAATGCCTTTTCTCCACAAAGTTCTAAAAACGCGCTTTCCTATCTCATTCTCATTCATCTTTCTAAATGAAGACCAAATGTCACCTTTTTAAGAAAGTTTTCATTCATGAAAAATTAACTCCCTCTTCTAGTCTTAATAGCATTTGGTTTAGACATACATCAATCATTACCTCTTTCATTCATTTTTTCCAAGGTCATGTTCACAGATGACTAAGATCTATGCGGCCATGAATATATCTCTCGGACATACATGAAAGTTCTTTGTTATTCCTTCCAAATTCTTCACTAGATCACATGCTTCCAAACGGGATTAGAGAGCGACTCACTCATCTCACACTTCTTGTTCTGTTATATAATCAACTTACCTTTTGTTAAAAGTACAGCTATGTAATATCAAGGGACTATGTGAAGTATCATATATATAAAAGAAACTAAACACCCAGTTAAAAGTGTATATATTACTTTAATAATCATGTCTGTATTGAAACACTGTTTCTTAACCCAGTCAGTCTAGATACTACTGTCTGGGTATTTCGGCGCACAGCTACAAGAATGGCAAAGCCCAGGGCTGAGAGGAAACACCGTGTGTGCCGACAAACGCCGAGACAGCAGCCTCCCCGTGGTGCCTCTCTCTCTGTGACAAGCTTCCTCTGCTTGCCCCCGTAGACTCCTTACAGTCTTTTATCAAGATTCTAGTCTTGACATGGCACATCTGAAACATTAAGTCAACGGGACAGTCTTTATATTAATATTGTATAAATCATGTTGTTTCCTATGAAAATTTTGTTCACTCTGCCAGACTGATGATGAAAAACATTTTGACAACTTGCTTACAATTTGTTTAGCATAGGGGGGAAATGTGAGAACACTTATTTATAGCAAAGTAGTTTTCAAGGTCATTTGCTCCAAAGTATACAAATCCTAATTTGCATATAAAATTAGTAAAATATAAGTTAGTCTTTTTAATCCTGTTTTCAAAAACTGGGCTGAGTACTTGAAGAGACGTTTCTCCAAAGAAGACACACAGACGGCCAACAGACATATGAAAGGATGCTCAACACCACTAAGCACCAGGGAAATGCAAATCAAAACCACACTGAGATACAACTCACACCAGTCAGAAATGGCCATTATCGAAAATGCAGACAACTGTAACTGAACAACAATAAAGTAATTAAAAAAAAAGAAATGGCCGTTATCAAAAGTCAGCAAATAACATGTGCTGGCGATGACATGGAGAAAGGGAATACTCAGGCACTGCTGGTGGGAGTGCAAACTTGTGCAGCCACTGTGGGAAGCAGTAAGGGAGTTCCTTAAAAAACTAAAATAGATATGCCAAATGATTGGCTGTTTATCCAAAGAAAATGAAAACACTAATATGAAAAGACTTATGTACTCCTATGCTCACTGCAGTGTTATTTACAGTTGCCAAGACGAGGAACTCAGGTGTCCACTGACAGAGGAACGAACGAAGAAGACACAACACACACATACGATGAAATATTCCTCAGAAATCAAAAAGGATGAAATTGTGCCATTTGTGACAACATGGGTAGAACTCGCGGGTATTACGCTGAATGAAATAAATCAGAGAAAGACAAACACTGTACAGTTTCACTTCTACGTGGAATCTTTAAAAAACAAAGCAAATGGGAAAAAAACCCAACGTACAGAAACAGAAATCAAATGATGGCTGCCGGGGGGGGGGGGGGGCGGGGGGTAAAAGGTGAAGGGTAGTACAGTCAGTGATGTTGTTTAAGTTTGCAGGGGACAGATGACTACTAGACTTGGTGCGGTGGTCACATTTCAATGTCCAGACAAATCAAATCACTACAGAGGATGGAGCAAAGGAGGTTTACAGTTGTTCATAAGGAAAGTAATACAATAATTGGTAAATAATAATATAAGAATAAACTGAGTTTTGCATACTCACAGCTATAAACCTCCTTTAGCCCCACCTTGCATTATACTTCTGAAACTAACATAATATTGCATACCAACTATACTTAAATAAAAAATAAGTAAATTAATTTTTAAATCTTTATTTATTTTTCTTTTTTCTTAAGGACAAGAATGGTGCCCACTATCCCCTTTCTCTAGTGAACTAAATTTTTCAAAAAGCCTGTTTTATATTCATTTGATAGTCAACTTTCTGGTAAGAATTTCTATCAGCTTTGATTTTATATTAAAGTATATTTGATGCATAAACTCTTTCTACTACTTCTTTCAAGTGGATATATTAACTTTCTATTTTAGATTTAATTATTTTCTTCACTTCCTTTATTTATCATAAGTACAGAGAGAACTTTCTGAACACTGAAAAAATACAGTCTGTATGAGCTTCAGAAACCACTTTATATTAGTCATGAAAAATAATGAGGTGCAAACTAAAGCAGGGGGAAAATGTATTAAGAACTCTATTTCTAACTGCTTCTAGGCAGCAGGAAGATGCTCCATGATGTAAGTAAAATCGGTGCCAACACTCTAGAAAACATAAAACTGACTGAAGATCAGA
>VMDR010035521.1:0-10745 GCA_007922815.1 Macrotus californicus | reverse complement strand
ATCCAGAGAGGACATTTGTTTTTGGCTAGGCTGATGTATTAGGCCATTTGGATCATTCTTCATTTACAAAGCATTTGTTTGCCTCCGTTTGCTTGTGGCAGATTGAAGCAAACAGAAATAGGCTTTCTAATCATTCCAAAGCCAAGTAGTTTTGCACTGAAATGCATGAAGGACAGAACTTTGGAGAGCCAAGTAAAAAATTGATGGCTCTAAGACAAGCTGGCCCTTCTTCCAAAATACAGTCATCACTTCTCAATTATGGTTCTTTTATGTCTCCTTTACAATTTCCCAATTCCTTTTTGTGAAATTGAAGAAAATAGTGTTTGGGTTGGAAAGATAATATGTCAACAATGAGGCAGATTTTTGTCTGGATATTCATTGCAAATAATTCAAATAGATAAATCCTATGGATGAAAGAGTATTACATTACATTAAGCCATGAAGCTATGTTTTAAGGGAGATGATTGGCTTGTAAAAATGAGTCATTAAAATGTTGGGTGTTTTTCATCATCTTATTAGGCCAAGGATGAAAATGTGTGACACATATGACAATACCCCCTTCTACACTCAAGACATGCTTTTTTTCCCCTCTGAACTTTAATTAAATCCTCTGGATACTCAACGATCAGCAACCAGCAGCTACTACTGCCTATTGAAGTCAACACATGAGACAGAAGGAAGCCGTGCCTCCGATGTGAGCTCCTCAAGGGCAAGGCATCCTTGAATTCAACCTGTAGATAATTAGTAGCAATAGGAGCTAGCTATTAAACCGTGCTTACCAGGCACGTTTCCAAGAGCTGTCATTGATTAAATCATGGGTGCTTCACAACAACCAAAGGAGACAAGGGACAATAAGCCCCATTCCACAGAGGAAAACACAGACCTGTGAGTTTGGTTAATGGGCCCATGGTACACAGCTGTAAAGTGAGAGAACATAATGTAAACCTGAATTCAAGCCTGGCTCCAGCACCTAGGTGGTGAAATTGCTCCCTGCAGAGCGTCCCCAGCACGAGGCAGTCACTCCTCTTATGTGCTGAAAGAAAGAAGAGCTATACATGTGTTCTTCTAGTTGTGAAAGGAAGCACACGTACATGATAGCTTTGCTCTTAATAACTCAGTATTTCCACACCCTTGTCTGCCCCACCCCAACCTCTATCCCATGCCTTTGTCCCCATCACTGTTGTTCTCTGAAAGTGATTCCACAGATTTATGCATTAATTATGATGAGTCATAATTACATTTCCATTGCTTATCTGACCATTTCACATATTTTCAATTTAAAGGATAAATTAAAGTTTATCCCAGAGGAATCAATTACTAACGACATGAAAGGTTTTTGAAAGGTCAAGGTAGCTCTATAGTGTTCCTAAAATCTAGCCACCAAAAGCAGTTCTTACTTCATGGGACCCATTGCTCAGAGAAATGTAGGGGACATGGGATCAGGACCCATAATCATTTTAGGGGCTCACAAAACTGGTTTACAGTATTTTAGAATCAGAAAAAGCAAAATGTACTTCAAAATCAAAGGACATGCTTCAAAATATAATACTAATATTCACTTTTATATGGATACAATGATCAAATATGACTTTACACCTCTCTCTCCCTTTTTGCCTCCCTCCCCTCTTTTCCTTCCTTCCTTTCTTTATATCTACTTAATGGAAGAAAGGAGACATCAAGGCAAAAAGATCTAGAATCATGAGAGTCACAATGTGGCCCTGGTTGCTGACAGGGGGAAATACATCTTCACTTCCATTCTTTTAGTTTCTCCTACCAAGTAACTGGACTCTAAGAGGAAAGAAAAGAAAACACAGAACAACAAAACAAACCCCTTCTTGATCTTAATAAGAATTAAGCCTAAAAATAAATTATTTTTTTCTTGTAAAATGATCTCCATAGTTTCATGAAGAGAATAGATAAGGATTCTCACATTTCTCCATTTTGCTATTTTGCGAGAAACTCCAAAGTTTTATTTTTCTGTGCACCTTATTTTTTCTATTAAATAACCAAATAGGGATAAGAGTAACAACAGAAGTGGCATTTTATTTGTGTGTTGTGAATGATAATTTTCTGACATTGTTCAGGGCAAAAATGTATAAATTAGTTTAACCTGTCATATGATGATTTTGAGTAACTTTCATTATTCAGTAAGAAGGGCATTGAAAAGTTGCCACCTATTGGTAAATTCACAAAATGCGAATGCAAAAATAATGACAGCTGCAAAAGAGTTAGCTACTAAATAAATGTGGAATGACTAAATCGTTAGAGGTCCAGAGATCCTCAGGAATCACGCATGAAGAGCACAGGCTTCAAGATATTGCAGACCAGGACTTCTAGATTTTCTCCTACCCAGTAGAGTAAGGCACATATGGCTGCTTAAATTTAAGCTAATCAAAATTAAATAAGATTAGAGATTCAATGCCTCCGTTGTCACCCCTGCCGCATTTCCAGTGCTCAGTCATCTCCAGAGCAGATGGCCACCTTATTGGAACGAGCACAGCTAGAACGTTTCATCATTACAGAAAGTCTTGTTGCACTTGTCTCAGAGGTGAGCGCATAAACGTCTTAGATTTTGTAGGCCATATGGTGTGGTTGGAATACTCCCCTTTAACATAAACAATATATATAAACGAATCACTGTGGTTGTGTCTCAATAAAAGTCTATTTACAAATATAGGCAGGGATGTGGATTGGCTTGCTGTAGGTAGTTTGCCATCTTCCTGACTAGATTACCCACACAAGGCACTAAGCACTGTGTTGGACACATCGTAAACATTCGATAAAAAGTAGTCTTTTTATTGTGACTTTTTAAGTAAGATAAAAGAAAGGTAACTAGAAGACTGGAAATAACTTAAAAGCCCGACAGTTGTGGTAGGTTCTAGAAGTGTAATTGCTGGGATTGGTTTAACATAATGCTGTTTTAAAAAAAAGAAACTGAAAAGTATTTGCTAGAAAGGAAAAGTGCTCCTGGTCCATCTTATATTTTAACAAAATATGTAGGTTATGAGCCTCATTTATTTAAAAGAGGACAGGAACACATACACGAATATCCCCACGCTTCCCCGTAGTGACTTACGTGAGTTTCAACTCATTATCTTTGTTTCTCTATGCTTTAAAGCATCCTTCTACCTATAATCTATTTTTGTCATCAGGAGAACAAAAAACTCTAAACAGGTAAAAGTAACTGTTGTTTTAGTCTTCGTCTTCCTGGACACATTCCTAATATCAGGCAGGGAAAGGCGCTGAACAGGCTCAGTTCTCACTGAAGCACAGCGTGGTCCAGTTCTATTTAGTCTGTCTCTACATACACCTTTTATAAACACCAATGGTATGAGACAAAATAATAATAGCGCGAAGGTGGCCAAGCATGGAAATCTTGAGTAATTTAGGGATATGGTTTAATGGACCACTGGATTGTTTACAACTTCAAGATGATCGTTTGGAACTTCGGGGAAAATTTCTCCTTTCCTCACCAGTTTTGTCTTCTTGTTTACACAAAGACAAACATTTTAAAATCTTTCCCTATATGAACCATGCAATTTCTTTGTCAGCAATGGATGTGCACATGTTACACAGGGATGTGCGGTAAATAAAATTAAAGCAAGCCAACTTGTTCCAACAGTGATTCCACGTTCCCGAAGAATGTGTCATGTAAGGAGATGTCTGCAGCAAGCGAGAAGTATAAAATGGACCCATAAACTACTTGGATTTGGGTTATAATATAGATAAAACATACACATGTTAAACTGAGTTTTTCAATTTACATTCCAGAGTTTTATTTTTTAAAAACAGATAAATACACACATGACATATATATGTATACACATATGCACACTAAGGATAAACAGACAACTTTTGCTTGTGTATTAAGTAAATGCACAAATAGAGAACTTGAAATGTATCTTCAAGATAAATAATTCTGTGCAAATATTTAGCACAGCAGGAAATACAGCATTATCACAATTTCTAGCAATATTTTTATGGAAATCAAATGCAACCTTCCCCCCCAACCCCCCACCATTTCTGTTTTAGAATGAATCAAACAAGGGCATTTCAGAATGATTAAAATTTTTCCTCTGCTGAAAATATTCTATGTTCTTAATTTTGATAGCCTGATTCCTGCAGTTTGAATTGTTACAAAATTGCTTCTGATGGCAATTATTTAAAGTAGCAAAACATGTCTGCGTTTTTATCTTCTTGTTGGGTGGAAAACCTGTTCGAGTGTAGGTTAGTGTGTATAAGAAAAGGAAACCTGTTTCCCTTTGGAGTTGAAAAAACTTCATTTGGGTAATGGTGCAATTTTCCATCCGAGGTGGTTATGCAGGCATTAGCCAAGGAGCCTTATAGGACAGGACAAGATGTTAAGTTTTACCTCAAGATACATTTACAAGTCCTGTTTGGCAGCATTTTCTCTGAGAACAAGCTCAGCTATATATTTCAGAGAAATTGAAACCATATGTTGACACCTAAAAAATCTTGAGAAATACCACTGGAGTTTGCAAGAAAACATATAAATATAATCAAATCGTTGTAGAATATGTCTACTTGGACTAACTATAATACTTTGCTTGTTTTTCAAGGAGCTGTATTAGTGACCTTAATGCTATTAACGATAATACACAGCAACCTAAATGAAACAGACTGATTGAGTTAATATTAAACTCTTCATCTTGTATTTCCAAATTGAAATGAAAAGATTTAATAGTCCTTGCTTCACTTTTAGTAATAATTATGTTTCCTCGCTGATGCTTGGCATATAGAGCCTTCCTGTAGAAAGACTGGGGTTTTAGAACAAGATGTAAGCCAAAATGAAGCCTCAGCAGGAAAAGACTGTTTGGGGTATATTTGGGCTGGCTGCTAACTGATCAGCCAGAAAACAACCATTCCAATATTCCTAACACTCTGACTAGTCACTCGTGTCCCCGTAGGTTAAAAACAAGCTTCCCAAGGCACAAACTTCAATCTTACCTTAAAGATGGACACCTGACACAAGTTAACCTGTCAATTAAATCTTACTATAAAGGACAGTTCTTCTGAGATACCAGAAATAGACCTACTTGGAGGTCAATTCAATAATAGGATATTGAGTGTTAATTGCCTGGAAAACATTCCTTACTCAGATAAAAGCATCATCAATGGCATCATTGCCATTGTGTGATTTTAACATTTTATCCACATGGAAAACACAAAATAAAAACATAGTTATCACTCGTACGTGGGATGTGAAACCGAAAGCAACAAATGAACAAACAAGAAAAACTGACAAAAACTCAAAGGTAATGATGTGGTGGTTACCAGACGGCAGAGGGTGAGGGGCAGTAGAAGGAACAAGGGCTCACTCAACATATGGTGATGGAAGAAGATTTGCCTTTGGGTGGTGGGCACACAATGCAATTACAGATTGTGTATTATAGAATTGTATGCTCGAAGCCCATATAATTTTATTTGCTAGTGTTGCCCCATAAATTTAGTTAAAAAAGAAAAACATTGTTGTGATTTTTTTCTGATCACTTTGAATTGGAAATTCTGTGACAGGGATCCCAGGAAAGGAAAATCCTGTTATCAGTGGGTTATCACTGTCCCTACCAGAGATTCCCATTCACCATTGTCACCAGTGAGTCCCCTGATCCCCAATCTATCTGCGATGACCCCCAAAGCTGGTGCTTGTCCTGCTCCCCCTCTCTGTGCCTCTTTGTGTTGTTAGCGTAATGAATTATTTGATAGTTAATAAAAGGCAGTTTTGGTCACACACTTTCTCAAATGTTTTTCCACACCCTTTTCCTTTTCTTTAAATTTTAACTTACGAAGATTGCAAGTCTGGGCCACCATGATAATATTCTGAATTTGGAATCCCTGTTAATGATCTAGGGTTTTGTTTTTGGTGGTGGTATGTATCCACGTGGACCAAACAATGCATTTTTACCTCAATTAGTTTGAAAGGGAAAAATCACCCCCCTACGCACACACACATCACCACTATCCAAGGGGCAATATAACTTCTTACAGTGCAAATTTACAAAAAGATTGCATTTCATGGAGATTTATATAATTCTTTTTAATATCCTCATGAGAGAAGATAGAGTTCTGACCACACACACACATACTCACACACACACATACTCACACACACACACACACACACACACACACACACACACCCTGCCCTGAAGTTTGGACTCTATTTGAGTGCCTAGTACAGCCCAAGGAATTCGCATGTACCTCGTTATCAAATATGTCTTATTTATCCCTAACTAAAATACGTGAGAAAATTAATGATCTCTTAAAAATGAGGGAACTGACTCTTGGAAATGTCAATAATTTGCTCTCATTCCTACAGCTAGAAGATGAGACCGTTGGGTTTACACAAAGGTTTACCAGACAATGCAGCCTGTACTCTTAAATGTGTAATGTATTGCCTAACTCTCCCTTCTCCTCTTAATTCACCATAGCCTTGATGGTTTGAAAAGCAGTTTTACTACTAACAACAAATAAACTCAAGAAAATACAAAACTTTTGAGATATAAGGGTTTTGTTAGTCAACTTTACCTGTCAACTTGACTGATCAGGGGTGCTCAGTTATCTGGGTAACATTTTGGGGTGTGTTTATGAGGGTGCTTACAGACACGATTAGCATATGAATCTGTGGATTTAGTAGACTTCCCTCCCCAATGGGAGTGGGTCTCATCCAATCCAGAGAGGAAGGACGAATTTGCCCCTTTTGCTCCCTGCTGTTGAGCTGGGTCAAGTCTTGGGAACTCAGATTGGGACTTACGCCATGGGCTCCCCTGGTTATCAGGCCTTTGGACACAGACTGAAGCTAGTTTTTCCTGGGTCTCCAGATTGCACAAGCTGATCCTGGGACTTCTCTGCCTCCACAATCGTGTGAGCTGATTCCATATAATAGATAATATACATATTAGTCTATCTCCTATAGGTTCTGTTTCTTCAAAGAACCCTGACTATTACAGAGTGATAGTTGACAAGAAAGGAAATAGACAAGCACAGATTTTAAATTGCCTTGTTGTCAGAATTCTTGAACATTTCAAATCAGTGGACAGAATTATGAAATATATTTTCGGTATATTTGTGGATATTTTTTTTCTGATGAGATAGTAGTTTTTATTAGATTCTGTAAGCGGTTCTTGATAAGTGTTTGTTTATATATTTATTTATGTATTATTAAAAAACAAAAAATCATTTCTATGTAGGATATATAAATATAATGATGCCATTAATAGTTTTTGTTCATGTTATCTATCTCTCTAATATATACCCTTTCCAGAACAAGGAGGGGTTTTGATTCTTATAGGAACTACTTTGATCCTTCTTTTGGTATGTAGACTCCAAATGTTCCTCTGATCCTAGATCATAGTGAAATTAAAAAATATGTGCCATGTCCTTGTGGGTTCCGTATTGGATCTAAATTTATAGATGTGAATATATGAATGGAACCATTTAATATTGATCCCTTCCCCACTTTTCTTAAGTTTCAAATTTTATAGTATTAAAATAATGTTTTAATCATTGCCTTCACTGTTCGTAGAGACCTGGGAACACTAGGCACCCCTCCCCAAATCTGACAGTCGCTCAACCTATTATTCTAGGATACTGGTTGACCTAATAGTGTACTCATTAATTAGTTGGTTAGTTTCTTTCAACCTTGGGATAAACTCAGCTCCCATAGCTGTTTTTCACAGTGGCCCCTGATTTCTCCCTCAGTCTTGAGAGCTTGCTGCTAAACACATTCTTTCATCGGACTCAGGTACACGGGTTGCCCCTTGGACTCACAGACCAATGCTCAGTATCTTGTTTCTTTTGGGGCTATCCACTAAATCAGTTATTTTTTTTTTCAAATAACAAGCACCTTTGGCCTCTCAAGTAACTTACAGCCCAGAAATTCCTGAACTATCCCAGGACCCGTAATCAAGGGGGCAGTAAGCCAGGAACCTTTGCCTAATCACTGCTCACTCAGTTTGTCTAAGGTGACATTTTTACAGGATGTGGCATTATAATTTTGAAACCCAAATAATGTTATCCTCCTTTGAGTAACAAATGAAATTCCCACCACGTGTCAAAGAGTTCACTCTTCTGAGGCTCACCAATAAATCAGTGCATTTATCTGGAACTCTGTGATTTGATTTATCAAATACCAAGGAAGATGCCTTAGGTTATTAATCCTTGACTAAAAACAACAATAAGAATAGCAATAAAAACCTCATCGAGGGTAAAGTTGCACATGCTCTATTTTCAAACACAGTAAGTGTCTTTATTTACTCAATAACAACCTGCTCTCTCCTCTTCTTTACATCACTGGTGATTGAGTGAGTATTGGATTGTTTAAAAAAAAAAAAAAAACTGTTCCCTTTAGTCTGTTTGGCACGCATTTAAAATCAGGACGGACCCTCCCTTACAAGTGGAACAATTTTATGTAGGTATCCAATTTTCAGAAGCTTATTTTTTTAATTTATGGAATAGGAATAATAACAGAGCATACCCCACAGAGTTGTAGTTTTAAAATAAGAAAACATATGCAACACATTTACTACAGTGCCTGTCATATCATAAATGCATTTAATGTATTTTGCTTAGTATTACTCTAATTGCTTTTTGTTAAACAGAAATTGAAATCACGAACCACAGAAGAAACCAAACCACCATACAAAAGCTGTTACATCTAAATAATTCAATTTGGATAACAAGAGTGGAAAACAAAAAGTAAAATAAAACCTGTGAATGACTTGGATAACCTATCAATAATAACTGAATGGGGCAATAAGTAACACTTCAAAACCATACCTGTATATTTTTGTTTCTATAAATGTATATACTTATTGTATATGTATATAAATACATATATGTATGTATGTATGTGTCTATCTATCTACCTATCATTGTCTATCATCTATCTCTGAGCAAAACGGAGGTAACTCTTAGTCACTTAGTCACTGTCATGCCAATTTACTCCTGGGTTAGAATCATAAACCAAACTGCTGACTTTAAAAAACATGAAAGGAAATTAAAGGACTAAATGTTGAGACTGTTGAGATTAGAGCATCATTTTCCAGTTCAAATGAAGAAATGAAGGAATGAATGATATACAAATCTACTTCTGCCTTGGTGCTTGCAGATCCCATACTCTTCTCCCCTCACCCCGCTGAGCAGACAACCTATGTGAACTCCTGGTGCCTTCAGTTCCAATAGCATGGGGTGGCCCACTGCCCGACTTTCCCTAAAGAAGTTAAATAATTTCGGGTCAAACCCTGGGGTAATAATTAATGTGCTCTAGACTTTGTAAGCTCTAGGCTCTGTTATCATATGATCAGTTTTCTGAGTGGCAGTATCCATATTCAATGAAATGAGCTACTGTGTAGCCCCTTTGAAGAAGCTCATAAAACAGTGGGTTTAATTTGTCTGGGAAATAGAGACTAAAATATGGTGCAGGTCCCCGATGGAAAATGTGACTCCGTTATGCAGCGTTCCCACCAAATATCTTGGAAAATGGGCAGTGTTAACATAGCTCTCTGGAGTGGGGCCAGAAAGAACAGTGGATGTTCTCTTGTAAAAACCCTGAAAGCAGCAAGCAACCCATAAACAGTATGCAGACTGAGTCTGAAAATGGACCGTTTTATGTTCCCTAATGGAAGGATAGCTTATTTGTTCATGGATTTATAGCAACAATGTGATGTCATCAAGTGATTTATAGCCAGAAGCATAGCAAGTGTCAATATACAGTGGTGGGTGGAAACATCCTATTCTCACCAAGAAGCTGATCCCCTCAGGAGTTTGTCTTTGCCGTAGGGTGGGGCGGATGTAGGAAACCCCAAGTTGTTAGTGTTACTGGAAACGGTTCGAGGGAGGCGAGGAATTACTGGAGCCATCCGTCTTCAGAAAGGATTTGAGGAACACAAAATTAGTTTATTTAGACATAAAACGATGATTGCAGACCAGATCGTCTCTCTAGGTCTTGACTCATTCAGTGACTGGTGTTTGATGCTCCACAGGAAGGTGGGAATGTTAATCACAAATCCCGACCACACAGGTAGTGACTATTTATTTTCAATAAAAAAAAGGATACTAGTAGAATAATGTTATAGAAGCATGCAGTTCTTTTACTTGTAAATTTATATGTAGTAAAATGTACTCTTTTTGGTATGATTCTACAAAATTTAAAAGAAAGCTAAAAATTGTGTCACTGTCACTAAAAACAATCAATACAATGCTTCCATGACATAAAAAAAACCCTAGTGCTGCTCCTTTGTAGTCAACACCTCCCTCACCCTAAACCCTTTCAACCACTGCTGTCTGCTCTACTGAGTGTTTCTCTTTCCAGAACATATTTCCAATGTAATCATGGAGTAGGTAGCCTTTTAAGACTATATAGTGCATGCATTTGAGATTCACTGCATTTATCAATAGTTTGTTCTCTTTCATTTCTGAGTAATATTCCACCATGTGGATGTACCATGTTTTCTTAATCCATTCATGAGTTGAAGGACATTTGGACTGTTTCCAGTTTTTGATGATTGTGACTAAAGTTGCCAAAACTATCCATGTACAGTTTTTAAATGACTACAAATTTTTATTTTTCTTGAATAAATACTTAGAAGCAGGATTACTGATTCCTATGATAAAATGTGTATTTAAATTTATTAGAAACTGACAAGCTGTTCTTGCAAAGTTGCTGAATCATTTTCACCCACATCAGCAGGACACAAGAATTCCAATTCCTCTGTATCCTCATCACA
>VMDR010035520.1:0-10745 GCA_007922815.1 Macrotus californicus | reverse complement strand
ATGACAGTAAAATGACAACAAACTCACAGCTATTAACAACTGAACCTAAAACAGAAACAAAAACATACTAAGCAAACAACTAGAACAGGAACAGAATCACAGAAATGGAGCTCACACAGAGGGTTATCATCAGGGGAGTGGGTGGGGAGAGAGGGGGAAAGGTACAGGGAATAAGAAGCATAAATGGTAGGTAGAAGATAGACAGGGGGAGGTTAAGAATTGTATAGGAAATGTAGAAGCCAAAGAATTTATATATATGACCCATGGATATGAACTAAAGAGGGGGAATGAGGGTGGGAGGGGGTGCACAGGGCAGAGGGGAATAAAGAGGGGGAAATGGGACAACTGTAATAGCATAATCAAAATACATTAAAAAATAAAAAAAAGAATGAAGACATTGTTAAACTATGTTTTTGGAACTTTGGGTCCTTCTTGACTTGATGAAGGAAAGAAAAAGGGAAGCAGAACAATCAGATCCTAAGTTACTCATCACTATTATTTTCCCTTTTAATTGTATAACTGTTACTTTAAATCATTTTTTTTCAATTACAGTGAACATACATTATTACATTAGTTTCAGATATACAACTGTGATTAGACATAAAACTTCCTAAGTGATCTTCCTGATAAATCTCATACCCAGTTGACACCATATGTAGTCATTACAATGTTATTGATTACATTCCCTATGCTGTACTTTATATTCTCATGACTATTCTGTAGCAACAAATTTGCACTTCTTAATCTTTTCACCTTTTACCCCCATTTCCCAACCCCACTTTCACCTGGGAACCATCAATATGTTCTCTGTATCTATGAATCTATTTCTCTTCTGCTTGTTTGTTTATATTGTTTTTTAGATTCAGTAGTTAATATGTATTTATTGCTATTTTATTGTTCATTTTCTTTTTCTTCTTCTTCTTGTTATTATTATTATTATTGAAACCCTTTAACACTTCATGTAATACTGGTTTGATGGCGATAAACTCCTTTAGGCTTTTCTTGTCTGGGAAGCTCTTCTTTATCTGTCCTGCAATTCTAAGTAATAGGTTTGCTGGGTAAAGTAATATTGGTTGTAGGCCCTTGCTTTTCATCACTTTGAATATTTCCTATTTTCTCTTTTTTCTTTTCTAACCCTTATCTGAGGATATGTTTATTGATTTTTAGAGAGAGAGGAATTGTGTATTTGTGTATGGGGGGGAGAGGGAGAGAGATATCAATGTGAGGGAGAAACATAGACCTGTTGTCTCCCATACACACCCCCAACCAGGAATCAGACCCACAACCTAGGTATGTGCCCTGCCTGGGGATTGAATCTTTTGGTGTATAGGACAATGCCCCAATTAAGCCACCTGACCAGGATGAGCATTTTTTTACCAATCCCTTCTGGCCTGCAAAATTTTTGTTGAAATATCAGCTGACATTCTGATGGGAGCTCCCTTGTGAGTAACTCACTGCTTTTAAGATTCTCTCTTTGTATTTAACCTTTTGTATTTTAACTACAATGTGTCTTGGTGTGGGCTTCTTTGGGTTCATCTTGTTTGGGACTCTCTGTGCTTCCTGGACTTATATTTTAGGAAAGTTTTCTGTCATTTTTTCAGCTAGGTTTTCAATTCCTTGCCCTCCTTCTTCTCCTTCTGGCACCCCCATGATGCCAATGTTGGTACACTTGAAGTTTTCCCAGAGGCTCCTTACATTATCCTCATCTTTTTAAATTCTTTTATTTTCTGTTCTGATTGGGGTTTTTTTGCTTCCTTATAGTCCAAATTATTGATTTTCAGCTTCATCTACTCTACTGTTGATTCACTGTAAATTATTCTTCATTTCAGTTAGTGTATCCTTCATTTCTGTTTCTTTTTTTTATGCTGATGAGTTCTCACTAAGTTCATTAAGCATCCTTGCAACCAGTGTTTTGAATTCTGCATCTAGTAGATAGTTTGTCTCCACTTTGTTTAGTTTTTTTTTTCCTTAATATTTTGTTCTGTTCTTTCATTTGGGACATGTTTCCTTGTCTCCTCATTTTGTCAGCCTCCCTATGTTTGTTTTTATGTATAAGGAAGAGCTCCTAGATCTCCTGGACTTGGTAGGATGGCCTAATGTAGCAGGCATTCTATAGGGTATAGTGGCACAACCTCCCTGATCACCCAAGCTGGGCACTTGACTTGCATCCTCCACGTGGCCTGTGTATAGCCTCCCATTTTAGTTGAGCCTTGATTGCTGTTGGCAAATCAAAGAGGGAGATTTATTACTATGCCAATCAGCTGCAAGGTTTGCCTGTGACCACTGACCTCCAACTTCAGAACAATGAGAAAAATCAGCTGTGCAGGGGCCCACCCCACAAAGTAGGACTTATTTCCATGGGGCTCTGGTGCCTTTTGAGTCCACATCTTGAGTGTGTTTCTTGTGGAAGTGATTGGATGGTGCTTCAACCTGATCTAAAGCTGTCCATGGGTGTGCTGACACTAGGGAGTTTTAGAAGAGATAGGCCAAGATCAGCAGCCACCTGTGCTCTGCCCAGGGCAACCTGGCATGACCTTCAAAATAATCTGCAGATTGTTGCTACTTGTGCTGGGGTCCAAGGTCTCCAGGCAAGGACAAAAGCCAGGCAAACAGTGTGAGCCAGGTTGATGGAGTCTTTTATGGTGCCGCCTGATGGCTCTTTGTGTTGAGGGCTCATCAAAGGAACAATGGCCTCTGCCAGCTCTTCTGTCTGGGAGAAAGCTGTCTCCCCACAGCTCTTGCCCTGATGCCAGACAATTCAGTTCCTCCGCACATGTTCCTGGTGCCTTCGGAGCTATCGCCCCAGTACTAGAGCTCAAAGCAAGTGAGACCAAGTAAGTCCGTGAGCTAATCCTTTAAGAGAAACTGCCTGGGGCTCCAGAAGCCCTCTGTCTCTCCCAGCCTCAATCCCCACTGACTTTTACAGCCAGAATTTATGGGGACTCTTCTCCTAGTTGTGGAACACTGGGCTGGAGGGCCTGGTGTGAGGCTGGGACCCCCTCATTCCTCAGAAGGGACCTCCACAGCTGAGATATCGCTCCCAATTTTTATCTGCCACACATAGGTGTGAGACCAGCCCATTCTGAGTTTCCACCGTCCTACTAGTCTTGATGTGGCTTCCTCATGGTTCTGAGTGGTGGTTGTTCTGTAGTTCAGTTGTGGTTTTGATGTGGTTGTGGGAGGAGGTGAGTACTGCATTTGCCTATGCCACCATCTTGACCA
The DNA here is from genome assembly GCA_007922815.1 of Macrotus californicus. Classification (NCBI taxonomy): domain Eukaryota; kingdom Metazoa; phylum Chordata; class Mammalia; order Chiroptera; family Phyllostomidae; genus Macrotus; species Macrotus californicus. Next base: position 7,523 of record VMDR010035520.1, on the reverse strand, counting down.
GAATGCTTATCCCTATTCTACACAAATATATCCCCTTCTATAAGATGTTTCAATAAAGATTTCATTTGAAAAGTAAAGATTTTGCTATTTAGAATCTTCTAATTATTATTATATAAAACATTTTGCATACTACAGGTATTGAGCTAATGTACAAATCTTATATCACTTCCTTGGTAAACAGGCTGGGTGTCAGAGTTTGTTCAGGGAATCAACACCATAAGTGATAAGAAATAATAGATTATAGCAATTTGATCCTATACTACTATGAAAGTTGGTGAAGAAACCTGCATGAGGGTGTTGTTTATTCCTTGTGTGGTGAACTGAAATCACTGTGGGTCAGCAGGATTGGCAGTAAGAAAGGAAAACTGGAGAGTGAGAGAAACTGAAGCCCATGAGGGCTACTGAATTCACATCTGTTTCTCGTAGCCTTCAATCTTAACAACACACGTGACCTGTGGAAGAAACCACTGTCTTACAGCATGAATCTACACACAATCTGGCTCAGGACTCAGAACAGCTGAAGGAGGAGAGTTCACAATTAGCAGTTGCTGTAGGGAAAACATCTTGCCTATCCCAGCTGTGGGAAAGTCTTGAGTTGTACATGTGCATTAAAAAGGCCTAGCTGCGTATAATCCATACAACTGGGAACATTCATATAGAGCTTGCAGCAAAGTATTAAGTCATCATTCCAGTAGCCCACCATAGCCAATGCAGAACTACTTCCAGGGAACTTGCCTGCAGTGTGGGAACCTCCCTTAGATAGCAGTGGAGCAATGACAGGCAAAGCATGGTGATCAGTGGATCGTGTATTTGAACTTCACTGAGGTGGTTGATGCTGTCAAATACATCAGTGTATAAAGAATCCTACGAGAGACTAGCTGCCAGGGAAGTTTACACATCATTCTCTCACTCTATGAGGGGATCATGAAAAGAGATGTAGCTGTGAGAGGGATACCAAATTCATTTATTGTGACTAGGAGGACAGGCCAAGGTGACAGCTCTCAGCCATTAACAGGAAGTTGCATTCCAGCAACACTCCACACTGCCTTCGGGTACAGCATTCCGATGAGGAGGAATCATTTATTATGATTTTAGTTTAGAAAAAAGGACAAATATCCTATGTTATAGATTATCCACAGAATAATCCCCCCCCTACAGATATGGTTATATTTAGGGGTAGGCAATATGGTAGTTTTACCTGCAGTGCTCTAAAAATTATTGCCTTTTTAACCTTTTATAAACAGAAGATGACAGGTTTCAGTGTATTTTGCAATTTAGAGATTTCATTACAAGTTTATATCTGTAGTCCAAATCTCTCTCCCAGTACCCAGCTCCTCTAAAGAACACTCAGAATCAATGTGCTCACTGAATTCCACTTCTCCCCCTCCCATCCCTTGACATACGTACACCCAGTTAGAAAATGAGTCCTTTAACAATCACTGTATAATTTTCACTCTAACTTAGACCCATATTACCTCTGACCTATGAGAGCACAAGTCAGCAACCCAGACTGGAACTTTAATATGTGCAAATTCCAGCTAAGCTTAAAGACAGATCTTCCTTGCTCTGAGCTCACACTTCAGCTTTCCTGCTTTCAAATGTATTTGAGTTCTCTTTGTGACTTTAAGGTCTCATCATCCCCAGTAGGATTCTGTGCCTATCCTTCAAAGATGAACCACATCCTGAGTGATGGGCAGCTCTTTGAGGTTTCCTTAGATGCTTCCCTCTTGGCTGGCTGATGTTTGTTTGTTCAGTGCTAAACAAGCATTCTGAAGTCCTCAGCCAGCCCCTCTGGACTGCAGCACTGGCTCCCAGGAAAGGATGACCTGCCTGACTTCTCTGTTCCTCCTAACCTGCTCTGTGAAGATCCCACAGGTTCCAGATATCTCATAACACGTTATGGGTAAATGGCTCTATTACAGATTTTTGACTAAAGTCGGGGTCATAAATCACAGGTAAGTTGTTAAATGTGTTAGGCAATGGGCTGTACAGAAATTTGTTTCCCATCATGTTGGAAAGTGGTAAGCAGAGGTATTCTCAGACATCCTGTGCCTTAGCTGGGCTTTCTCCCTATGAAGTATTCCTCTTATGGGCCCAAAATGACAGCATGGTCTTACCCTGATTTTGACTCAGAAGATATGCTGTTTCTCACATGTACTATTTAATGGAAACACATAGATTGTATATGTTCTTGCAGTATCATGCTATAATGTCAAAGTAGAAAATAAATGTTACACAGTAAGAATTGAACTTGTCAGGACTTGCCAGATCCTATATGGTAGAGAGAATGTCACTCACATGCTGTGTGTCCCTGTTAGGTTTTCTGGAGACCAAGAAGTTGCAATGAGATTTGCTGCAATTTTCTCCTATATGTGGCCACTTCACTTCTAATTTGACTTTGCGCGTATGGCTAATTAAATCAGAAATGTAATCTTGCAATGCACGAATGTGTGACTTTCTACTTTAAATCTACAGCCCACTTAAGATACTGCAGACATTCAGAAGGTGCCAAATAAATACCAGTGATTCAGTGTGACCTTCAAGATGCTCCATAATACCATTCTACCTCACATCTCCAGCCTCATCACCCATACCTCCCAAGGGTGTATTTTATGCTTCAACTGGGCTAAATTATGAGTTGGCATACATAGATTATTGTCCTCATCTTTTCACATCTGCGCCTTTGCTCTGCTGCTGTCCTGGTACACTCTCCTTATGCCCGCCTCTAAATTTCCAAGTCAGTTTAAGTCCCGTGTCAAAGTCACCTACTTCACAAATCTTTGGTCCTTCTTCCTAAGTGCGTGCTGTATCTCTCTCTTTGCAGAATCCTCATGTGGCTTAATTAATATTGACTTTCTTGCATTTTTCATATTCCACCTTTTGCTTTTATATTATCACCATGAGCTTCTTGCTAATTTCCACTAGGATATAAGATTTTAAAATTCAGCATTGTATCCTTTGAAAAACAAATGCATTGGCTGATTTAAATTGTATTTTTTTGAAAGGGGGGGAAATCTCTCTTAAAAGCAGTAGGAGCAGAAGCTTCAAAGTCAAACCAACAGGAGTGGTTCACAAACTTTGGTGTGCAAAACCAAAGGGAACTTGATTTATGAAGTCTGTGATAGGGTCAGAAAGTTGCATTTAACAAGCAACTGAAGTGACTCTGATGCAGGTGGTCTGAGTGTCACACTTCAAGGAACACTGTCAGAGAGAACACACATTTGCTAAAGGGAGCAAAGTCAAGCAATAACCAATGTGTATAACAGTTATCTGTAATTTAAAACTTAACTAGTTCTGGCTTCACAGTATAGAGAACTGGTCCAAATACAGAAGTGGTTAGCTATAAACAATGAAAAATCTCATGAATAAAAAAGCGCAGTGAAGGGAAATTATACTGGTCAATTGTTCTACACTACATGAGAAGTAGACGTGTAGAACTCTTTCTTAGAAAAAATTAACTGTATAAAAATGATTCTGTTGGCTTTAAGAATAGGAGGCAGAAATTTCTTCATATAGGTACCACAGAGGAACTTACTTAGATATAGTCAATACAAATATTAGATTCTGTAATATGGATCTAGAGCTTAAGACAAAAGGTCACAAGCTAGAGAGAGTTAAAAATTTTGAAAACAACTAAATTAACTGCTTGAAAAAAGCATCTAACTGCACATAAGCATTTGTCTTTTAACCATGCCCTGACTTTCCAACACTAAAAATATATATTTATTTTAAAATAAGATTTATATTTATAATATAAAATATGTTACAAACATATCCCAAGTTTTTTCCAGCCAAAATAACCTCTGAGTAGAGATAAAATCACATTAATAGCAATGATTCCATATAGGGAACCTATCCATGTGAAATGCCAAATGTAGCTCAGCCCTGTTCTGAAAACAGACAGGTGCATGTTCGGCACCCAGGAAGCAAACCCATGGATCGGTTCTCCTGTGGGGAATCAGGCCTGCATTGTACCTAGGCTGCTTTGAGATTTGCTCTTGCTAAAAAACTCCCTCACCCAGAATTGAGGCAGCAGAGGTTTACTGCAATCTGTGCTAAACCTCCCAAGTGTGGGTGTAACCAGTTCAGCCACTTTTCCCCTTTACATTTGCAAATGTCCTTTCTCTTTGAAGTAATTGGTAACATTCTTTCCTTTGTTATCTATAAAAGGTAACCACCTAAAGCAAACCTATGCATAGTAAATGAGGGCCATCCTTGATGTAATGTACCTAGAATATCAATAAAAGCCTGTCCAGGCAGGGGTCGGGGCCAGCCCTTTCTTTCTCACTTAGAGAGTAGCCATGCTGTCCATTTTTCTCCACCAGATTTCTTTAGTCCATGTGAATTTGTTCGTCATTCATCGCAGCCACAGCATAAACATCCACAGCACATGGATTCCACAGGCGGAGTCTGCATCAATTCCAATCTTGTTCCTACTTGTCTCTCTTGCAAAGGACCCCCTATCCCCAAGAAAAAGTTATCTCCATGCTTCTGGGAGTATTCTAGAGCTGTCATATGGTCTCAGAAATAGATCTTATTTTATGATTCAGATGCTGAGTTGCTTGGCAACATCTGGGTGCCAATATATTTTCTAAGTCCCTATCATCTCTTGTCAGTCATCACTGAGTACCTCCTAGTCCACCAGATGCTGCAATCTCCTTCCACAGCCAAGGCATTGGCACCACCAAGAGGATAAACATCCATGGTCATGTTGTTCTTCTGAAGAAAGGTGAAGGCTGCTTCTACCTTCTTAAGTTCATACATTAAAGTGCACTCTGAATACTCTAGCTTAAGACTGATATTTTGTAGAATTTTCAGTCTTTTTTGCTTACAAAAATCTAATTTTCATGAAACTTAGATATAAACCCAAAGGTGGCTAGGCCAGGACGCTACAATAAATTACACACATACCCACCACCTTTCCAAACGCTTACACACGCAGAGTCCATCGCTCTAAGAGCTTCCCATTTGTCATGTCAATAAACTTCTTTAGACTCTCTATTACCATCTTTGCCCAATTTCATTTATACTCTAGTAAAGACCACTGCTACTTAAGTAATAGTTATGTTATGTTGTTTACATTAAAAACTTTACTTTTTATAGTGAAAACATGCTCAGATCAGGGGTAATGTTATACTGTTTAATGTATAAAATACAAGTAGTTTCATACCTATTGGAAACTAGTTTCTTTCCTTTCCTTTTTTTAATCATAAGAGCTTAATCCAAAGACTGCCTTGTGGATACTTACACAGATGATGCAGTCAGTGGCAAGAATAAAGGATTTTCTATAAAACTTAATCAAAAGGTTTAAAAACTGGTGAAGACTTTTGTTTGGCCTGTACAGTATTTATAACTTAAAAAGTAATTAATTGTGAAAAGCTTAAACAGTAAAAGTAAGATAAGAATAGCTGACGTTTGTTAAGTGCTTCTTCCATAGGGCCTTATGTGAATTTGACTCAGCCCTCTCAAGATGCTGTGGGGTAGGCAGCATGCCACAACTCACACTTCCGAGGGTAGCAATCATGGAGCCGTCCTCCCAGCTTTAAGACAGTGCTATTGGAAACCTCATTTTCCATTGACGCCGCTGAGGCATCCAACAGTTCAGAAACGGCAGTCACAAACTAGTAAGTGGCAGAGCCAGGGCTCAAAGGCAGGTTTCAGACTTCCATAGCTTGTCCTGAGCCTCAAGAATCAGATTTCACATTACAACTCCTATTTCTGGCTCCAGTGGCAAAGTCAGATGGTCTGGCGACATTCGTCCTTCATTTTGTCATGACCGCAATGGGCTGGAGGGATGATGGCAGCTCTGCTGAGCCAGCACTTGCACATGACCACCTAGCAGAGTCCACTCTCTCATGTTGCCCTAACAGGAAAGCCTTTCCCGTTATCCTTGCCTTGTTACTTTTTCCACAGTTGAGGTGAAGGGAAAGGAAAAGATTTCTTGAACCTTACATACTCATGTCATTGCTGGCTCTGTATGCATGTGAGCTTGTGAATCTAGAGCTAGGTATTCAAACTTAGACTTACAAAATAACAGCACATCTCAGAATTATATCTGTAGCTATATCATTTAGAGTTTCATTCCAAGACTGTAGAATGTATAGATTTTGATCACAGGCTTAGGATTAGACAGACCCAATTTAAATACAAGCTTCACCACCTACTAGTTTCATGACTTGGGAATAAACTTTAAGCCCTGAGGTTCACTTCCTATTACTACTTAGTATGTCTAATATAGAAATAATATATGCAACCTATCCATACTCTTCAAATAAATAAACAATTAGATAATGAAAATATAAATGAGACTTTATAAAGTGTTGAGTACTGCTAATTTTTATAATTTTTCTGCATTAACTCTTAGTTTCATGTTTGACTTTTAGACATATCATCAGGAAAAATAAAAAAGTGGTGCTATTAATCACTCAAAGCTATACATACTGATGATTTTACCCTTGTAGCTTCTAATAAGCTTTTCTTCGATCTATCAATGCTAAAGGCAAATATCTTCCTATGGAGCTAGCAGAGATCTCTGGGAATTGCTACTAAAATCCTGGTCAATGACTCTATTCCTCTAACAACTAAGATGACTTTGATTATTTGAATGCATTCTCTAACACCAGCCTTGAGAAAGTAATTACTTGTTTGAAAATATACTTGTTTCTTTACTAACAAAGCTTTTTCAGAACATGGATGGCACCAAAAATGAAACTATGGTGTCCATTATTTTCCTATGTATAATATGCATTTTGCATTTTTATGTTTGGGTATCAAATGGCCACAATATTAGATTTTGGGGCCTGATATTATTGAGGGCCCAGCCAAGTGTTTCACAAAAAGCAGACATCAAATAAATGCTTGCTCAAGAAGCAAATGAGTAGACAAATAAATAATTGAATGCATAGCAGCAAATTCACTGCATTCATACTCATTTTCATGAGATGACATATAAAGTCAGCATCAGCATCAAGATAGAAAGAAAAATAAAGATTAAGTCATGAGCTCAGCCTTGCATCCCTCACTTTACTAGATTAGAGTTTCTTGGGATTTCAAAAGGTAAGAGGTAAGATGCAAAGCTGGCCTTAGCTACTCCTTTGAGCATATGATTTTCTGAAGGAAACATGAAAGGGCTCCCTGCTACCCCCATAAATGTACAAAGATTACCTAAAGTTGAACTCAAAGGGCATTTCTCATGGAAACTGGATGTAAAATCAATCTCCAAGTGGCTGCCCTACCCCACTGCATGGACGAGGCAGGAGCTATTTCCAGAGAATTCCTTGAATGTTTCAGGATCACAGAATAGTGTGGAGCCAAGTTCCTTGAATGAGAAGCCAAGTTCCAGTGAAGCATTTAATGGAAGGTGAGACTATTCCATTACTAAAGAACCATCAAAACATCCATAAATTCACAACTCAAAATATAAATTATATTCAGCAAAAATGATTTCAGCAAGTTACATTTTTATGAAATTTCTCAATACCTGGCATCTATGAGATCTTATTTTAGTTTTCAGTAAATGTTGC
>VMDR010035519.1:0-10741 GCA_007922815.1 Macrotus californicus | reverse complement strand
TATAGTATATTAGCACAGCTACATCCCAAATGTCACTTTAATCCACAGAAATGATCAGATTTGTATTCTACAGGGCTTGTTTCAATGAAGAATTTTCAGAATGATGAAACCAGATTTAGCTGGTAGCAATTATTGGGACATTTCAGATGAGCTCAGCGTGAAGGATAAAACTAAAGAAAGATTAAGTCTCAAATACTAAGGGACAGGGAAAAATGAAAAGAGAGAACGAAAGGGCTTGAAACGCAGGAAAGGACCAGTTATCTGCAGGAAGCTGGTATTCTTATGTGAGATGCATGTGACCCAGTCTGGGTTAGAATGTTATCTCTATGTGATCTGCAGAATTTCTCTCTTGACTGTAGCAACCTCAGAAGAGTGAATTAAAGTCTTAAGGAGAAAAATCAATAAATAAAAAAAGATAAAAGCAATATGTCTGGAGAGCATTTCAAAAACCATATAAAAGTCTCTTAAATGGCCACAGAAGACTAACCACTGTTTATAAGGATTTAACAGGAATACCAATAAGAATAGATTTGTTGGTCTCCTTAGAGGAGGAAAGGTGCTTCTGGGTGGTTTATGGCATTTGGCTGGTCTTTGTTTTATTCTGGTGTGTGACATACAGAAACCTGAATTGCATAAAAGACTGCCTATGATGATAAGAAATTCATGGGACAGAGATTATGAGGAAGGTGGGAGTAGAGTAGCTCTTGGTGCTTGCTCAGTGCTGTGGGTGAAGTGCAAGACTGAGTACCTTCCCTCTGACTAGCTCTATTTTATTCCTAACCTGGGAATTTCTCTGAACTCTATGCCAGAAACGGACAATATAGTCATTTAATCCCAACAATAATAATGTTTTCTCTAATATAGCTTTAAAAAAATCTGTAAAATGAGTTTTTCAGATAATTAGAAGACATGGAATTTATTCCAAACTTTTTGCAGGCCAACTATCTTCTTAAATGAAATGAGATGATGAAAGAATCCAGAGGGAAGAGCTGATGAAGTGGAAGTGACAGGAACTTTGGGAGGAGTGTGTAGAGTGTATTCCTACCAGTCAAGGAAAGGAATACCGAATAAAATCTAGAGTTTAGAGAGCTCGATTTCAATATGTTCAAAGAAGACATGGCTATGGCTCCCTTTGCGGGTCTGAGATCCATATTGGAGAGTTTTGGTGCTACATTATCTAATAATGCACTGATTCATTTATGCATTTCGGTTTATTCTTTCTTGAGTTCCCATCATACCACAGGCACTCTTTTGTTAATGAGAAGATTTCTCACTAGTAAAAGTGTAATTCTTGTAATGCAAATATAAATATTTTTAATTAGAAAAAAAAGTGTGTGTTTTGATGAAGGTCCAGTGTGAAACTTCACAGAACCCTATAGATCTTGGGTTCAAGACCAGTTAAATAACTTGTGAGCATCCCAAAGCTAATAAGCAAAGGGCTAGAGTGCACACTGGCCTCTGTCTAATTCCAAAGGACGTGCTCTTGACCCCAGGGCAATAATCCCAGAATTGCTTATTCAATGAGCTCCTGTAGCTAAAAATGCCCCAATTAAGAATGGTGGGGTAATACAGATTTTATAAGTCACATTCTTATCCTTTCTTCACACACACACACACACACACACACACACACACACTCAGACATTCACCTGTAGGATATCTAAGAAGAGACTTCAAGCAGTCCTAGTCCAATCATTTAGTGCCACGGTAACATGTCATTTTTGAAACCAGTCTAGTTTTACCCTGTGCCTTGGTCATGGCCTCTTGACTCCTGTCCTTTTCCCTCTATGAAGTCTCAGTGCCAACAATCTGTCTGTCCCATATTTTTCTCAGATTGAGAGTCTGCATTGCCTTGGCTCTTCTTCACTTGTAGAAGCTCTTTGTTGCTCTTGGTGTACCTCACAGCCCAGGTTGCAAGGACTACCTTCTTTCAGCTGCCGTCAGGTACTTTGGGTACCATGGGCTCCTTATGACCTGAGCTACCTACCTTTCAAGACCCAGTACCTGTCCTCTCCAATGGGTGGCCTAAATCTATCCCTAATCTCCCATAGTCAGCCTCATTCCATGTGGAGAACACGCACCTATGTTTTGAAATATAACCCTCTGCTCTTGAGAATCCCTTAGAAGTTTCAGGTTTTCTTTTTGAGTCATTTCAAGACTCAGGTTCCGAATCAGGGTTTGTCATGAACCTGATACTGTGTCATGCACCTAAGTCTATGCCTTTAATTCCTCACTTGAAAATTGGGAATGATAACATCTGTCTCTCTGGGCTGTAATGAGGATTAAGTGAACTAATTTATAAAATTCCCTTTTCAGAGTGCGTAGCAGGAAAGTGCTCAGTGAATGCTAGCACCTATTATAATCTTCATCAATATTCTCATTATTGCAATGGGCGCCTCAGGGAAGCAGCGTCTCAGGGGTGGATTGGTGAGAAACCCTTGACATGAACTGGAGGCAGGAACTGACACCCCTCATTACACAGAGAAGAAGGTGGTGCAGGTGCCTGGAAAGAGGCCTCCGCCTTACTGCCTCGTCAGCCATTAATTAGGGATGATGCCATTTTCCCTCTCTTCTTTTTAGTTAGTGAAAGCTGTCAGCGGTCTTTTTAACTGCAAGTTTCTGGAAACACTGGGTAAGAGTTTTTGTACATATACAAATTTGGGCCCCAGTCCTGGAGACAAGGTTCAGAAGTCTGGGTTGGGCTTCAGCACTTTTGTGTAAGAAGCTCTGTGATCCATCCCAGTGAGAACTGCTTCTTATCAGTGTTCATCCGCGGATCTTTAAGTCCTCCCTAACTTGACATCCTGCGATTTATGGCAACAGTAAATGAAGAGAGTAACATGGGAAATGAAAAGCGATTTGACCAATTCTAGAGTATACATTTGTGTGCATTTTCTAGAGCTACCCTAACAGATCACCAGACTGAATGACTTAAGAGACAGGAATATATTTTTCACAGTTGTGAAGGTTAGAAGTCTGAGATCAAGGTGTCAGCCAGTTTGGCTTGGTTTGGTTTGGTTTCTCCTGAGGTCTCCAAAGGCTTGTAGATACCACCTACCTCTGCTCTGTGTCCTCCTGTGATATGTGCTCACCTGGTATCTCTTTTTGTATCCAAATTTCCTCCTCCTGTAAGGACACCAGCCTGATTAGATTAAGACCTGCCCCTAAGGGGGCTCTTGTTTTAACTTAATCCCCTCTTTAATGGCCTGATCTCCAAATACAGTCACATTCTGAGAGTTAGGGCTTTAACACATGAATTTAGTGGAGACAAAAGTCAGCCCATAACAACATTGAAAGCCTTTAAAGGTGTATGTAGGAATTCATGTCTAAGAATTTATTACAAGGGAAGAAAGAGAGGTGCCCAAAGTGCTCCTCAGATCAGGAGTCCGGCCTGTGCCAAAAAAGGCATTCAAACGTTTGCTGGGGTGGGCCTGGGGGAGTGGGGCACCTCTAGGACCACGTTTGTCTGCCCTCCGGCCAGTCCGGGCATTAGTGTCGGAGGCCTGTGGAAAGAGGGCCTACAGGCAGAGGTGAAGGAACTGTTCTCATTGCGGGGAGGGAGGGGTTTGTGGGTTAAGCAGCAATGTGTGGTCTGAATCTCTCTAACACAAAATAACAAATGGTCATGGAAGTTGGGCTTCCTCTAAATATGAAACATAATGTGGACCACTTAAAGCTTACTGGGGACAACAGTGGTTTCCAGAGGATACCAACGTGCTCCCAGAATGTTCATAAGAAGAGCCACTGCCCCAACAGGGGCCAAATTGTTAGTGAACTCATGAGAAGCTTCTATCCCCAGGGACTTCTATGAATGTTCCAGGCTGAGAGTCTGCGTGAATGGGGGTGGAGGACAAGAGATGGTGACAGGTATGTCACTACTGTTAAGTAGATCCCAGCCGTACTCACTGGCTGAAGACACCTGAGGAAATTCAAGTATTGCTTACAATAGAGGAAAACTTGAAACAAAAAACCAATAACAAATGTTCAACAATGAGAGAATTGATTAAGTAAATTGTACAGTGCTCATACAAATATAATATTGTGCAGTTATTAAAAATCATGTGGACAAATATATATTTTCTACAACATGGAAGAAATATTTATGATATAGTGCTAAATAAAAAAGATAAGAATAATGTATATAAAAAATAGCTTTGGTGAATGAAAATGACCAATTACCTGTTAAAATAGACAAGTGCCTGCCTACCAAGTTGTGTTTATCTTTGGATGGGGAGATTCCAACTTTCATTCTTAGTTATTTTTTGTGTTTTTTCGAGTTTTCAGTATTGTGCATATGGGTTATTTATATAATTTGAGTTTTAGAAGGGTTTAATAAAAGAAAACTCAGCTCTGCCAAGATGGTATCCAGACTGATACCTGTCATTAATCTATGTGATTTGAGAGGGACTATTTCCTTTCCTCCTCAAAATTATTTCTTTCCTACTTTTTCATTATAATCATTTTGAATAAAACGACAAAGATAGCAGATGGTAATTCAAAATACATTTACTTGGAAGAAGAGAAAGTTGGTAACTCTAGGCCAAAGTCGTTGTTTAAAACATTTCCTTACGGGTCTCTGAAACCCAAAAGTCTGGAAATAACCACAATAAATGTTTCATCATGTGCCATAAAAATAAACCTCACTCATACATCTTAAACATATGCTGAGGGCCCCACAGTTTTTTACACACAGGCTTCTTATTTGTGTTTCAACAGGACTGCATTGTCATTTCTGTCCCGCACTGGCCCAGGGACCACCCGGCGGATTCAGATCATATACCCATACTAGCTAATCAAAGCAATTACTTCAAAATATCCTCCATGTGCTGTTTATACATATCTACATGTGTACTTTTATATGTAGCTATATATCTATATACACGCATAAATCTAGGTATACTCATGCAATATACTTAACTGCTTTCTTTGTAACTTAGCCAGCCCTGTACTTGACACCTTTCACGCACGCTGCCCAGTGTTCTGCAGAATGTTCTCTGCCATGCAAAGCAGATCAGAGCCACCTCCCCTGAGTGCATATTTTGATTTTATTCTTGATCCTGGAAATATTACCCAGTCCCTTTCTTTAAGAAGTTTGACCTAAGTCTCATTATTTTCTCCATCTAAAATATGTCTAAAAAGTCAATTTTACATCTAAATCTTCTTCAATGTGTACTTCACTTTCTTGAACTTTAAAAAAGAATAATAATAACATAAAAAATGAGGTGATTTATAAGTGACCAATTCAAGTGAGGTTCTCTAGAGAGAAGTAGCATTCGTTTAGAATCTATTATGAAAGATAATTCGTAACGAGGACTAATGGAAATGTTGGTCAGAGTGTCTATAATTATCTCAGATGCTCTAGAACACACTTTAATTTAAAAACCATAATAACTGAGATTTTGTACAGAAATCACATAGCTATGTGTATGTCAAAATATGTACCTGGAGCACAACAAGGCATTTGCTATAGTGCATCATGTGCCTTAAACAAATAATGCCATAAAAGTAACACATTCCACTGACAGGCAAGTTTACCAAATGAGAGGAGGACTGTGTTAGGTTTGAAAGGCATCGGTATGAAGGTTAAAAAAAAGGGTGGGAGGCCCTGAAAGGATTATTTGGAGACTAATGAAAACCAACTCACCTACTTCATTAATGTATCCAGGTCTAGGGTGAGATTCTCCTTCTGGAGACTCATCCAAGGATTGTTTGTTTGTTTCTATGTTACTCGATGGAAAAGAGAACATCTTTATTGATTCTGTCCTTATTTTTTCTACTTCATATTATTATTCAACTTTTCCTCCAGATTTCTGTCAATTCAATTTTTTTGTTGTTTCTTTCAAATCCTCAGTAGCTGCTCAGTAAATTTTAAATGAACGGGTGAGTGAATGAAAATGAACAGTGATGTTCTAAACTTTTAAAATTTATTATTGAAGTGTCAGACATAGCAAGTTGAGAGCGAACATAAAGGACTCTCACGGGCCCATCACCCAGATTCAACAGTTACCAATTTACGGCTGAACTTGTTTCAGCTCTGCTTGTTTTACCTCTTTTCTCAGTTCTTTTAAAGCTAGTTCAGACATCCTTAATTTCATCTGTACATATCTTAACAAGCCCCTTTAAAAAAATAAAGGCTCTTTTTAAAACATAATCACAGTATTACACTAAAAATTAATAATATCCTTCATATTCGGTCAGTTAAAGATTTCCTGTCTTTTTTTGCACATATATTGTTTGTTTAAATTAGGATCCAAATAAGGGACATAAATTGCAATTGATTAATATACCTCTGAAGCCTCATTTAATCTGTATGTTCTCTTTCATCTCTTTTCTTCTCAAAGTTTGTCCTATGGCTTTTTGTTTGTGCATTTTGCTATTCCTATCCCCTTGGTATTGCTGAGAATGTTTTCATGTCCCTCTGTCTCCTGTAAATTGATAGCTTGATATAGAGCCTTGATCAGATTCAGGTTTGACTTTTTTTTAGCAAGAATATTTCACTTTGTGCACATCCATCAGGAGGTATAAACTGATTGTCTCTCTTTTCGAGATGTTAACAGCCCTTAACGATCATTGCCTAGATCCATTAATTCATTAAGAGTTGCAAAACACTGATCAACATTTCCGTAAGTCCTAGCTCTTCTATTTATGATTCCTTTTTCATTTACTAGCCAGAACACTTCTCTAAAGTAGTATTCTTTATCAAGTACTTATTCAAACTGAAGTACAGTTCAATGATAAAGACAGAACAAATGTTTCTTTCCCTGTGTTAAACAATTTTCAAAATAATGTTAAATCTTTAACATTTTCCAACAGTAACCAGTACATTTTTTAAAGTATTGTTACAAATGCACAAATTTAAACATGCTTGTTATGTTTCAACCCATGTTAGATATTATTGTTATTGTTGCTCAAATTACTATGTCTTTAATCAGTGGAGCACTTTATAAGTTGTCCAGTGTATTTATTTGACAAAGTTCTAATAATCCTAATATTTTTCCTACTCTCTAGTATGACAAGTTGTAGATTGCCTGCCCCACCCCTAAAGCAAGTACTTTTTTTAAGGATCTCTGGTTCTTTTTAACAGGAAGCAGTATCTAAATATTACCATTTTGTTGGTAGGAGTAACTATTGCTTCTGGATCGGTCATTGCTTCTAGGCGTTTTCAGTGGACAGAGCTAAGAAATAAGTATTTTTTTGTATGCAAAATCTTTTAATAACAAAGTAGGACATGGGGTTAATTTTTGTAGCCATGTGTGGCCCATGGGCTTCTTGCATGATCCAACTTCTGGCTCTTGAAGGGTAGGTAGGGTTTGGTGTGGCTGTGAGGGGTTCCTGGTGCCTTGACAAAAGGCCTGTGCACCTCTGGGCCCTTGGCCAAGGACCAGGAAGCAGGATGGTGCCGTAGCCCTTGGGGGATTCCAGGGCCAGCTGCATGGAGGTGAGGGTCTTGCCTCTTGTCCTTGAGGAGTCGGCTCGAGTAGCTGTTCACATGAAGAGCGCATACCCGCAGTTTGGGCACCTCCTGCACCGACGTGTCATTGGTTGTAGATCCTGCAGTGACAGCGGGTTTTCCCTCCCGTCCAGGACGCTTCATCTTCTGGATCATAGAGGAACGGGACAGAGGTGGCCGATTGGTGTGACTCATGAACAACCTCTTCAGCACCACTTGGTTGAAGGTAGATTTGGTTCATCTGGCTGAAAACCTGTACAGCTTGACCAAAAGCCTTAGGTAGATGTCCTGGCTCTTGAGCTCCTTGCCCTGGGCCTTTTGGTCTCTGTCCTGGTGAATGTCCACTCCCATGATGGTGCCTTCTGTTCCACTAGGTCCAGAAAGAGCAGAAATAAGTATTTTTCAAAGACAAAATACATCATTATTTCATACCGATACATCCAATTCAAATTCAGGACTAGAGGATTTTTACTTAAGCTCTTCTTACATCTGCATGCTTTTGTTCCACACAAAGGTTCATGATTCTGGCAGTAAAGTAATTACTTATGTGTTTATCTCACAATAAATATGTCTCAGAATCAGAATAATATCAAAACTACCACCAACAATATGATTACTGAAAACAGTCTAAGTTTTATTTGTATTTCTTTGGTCCTTCGAATACATTCCATTAGGGATAAATAGTTGAAACATTGTATTTTAGAGTTACTGGGGTTCTTTCCCTTCTGTGTGGTTATGCTGCCAACTAAGGACAGAGGTGACATAACACACACAAACATTTATGTCGCCACACACCCTCCTCTCCACTTTCCCTCTTCCTCCGAGCATAGCACAGTGATGAATAGAGATACTCCACGTTCCTTTTTACAGCAGCGCAGTACTCCATTGGGAGTGCCAAAAGTGATTTAGCTCTTTGGACAGAAGTAACATGCCTGTTCAAGCCTTCGGCCATGTTTCTATTGGATTGTACCACTCTTTTAATTTAAAGAGGTTCTTTAAATATTCTGGATACATCTGACAACGTTTGTCAGATGTAAGAATTGCAAACATGGACTCCTACTCTGCATCTTAACCTTTAAAGCCTCTAAATAAGTTTTTTGATGAGCAGACATTCTTAATTTTTGTGTCGTCAAACTTATCATTCTTTTCCTTTATGGTTAGTGCTTTTTAAAATTCCTTTTTGGGAAGTCTTTGCTTGTGACAAGATCATGAGGGTTTTTTCCTACCTCATGTTCTAAAAGCTTAATTGTTTTTACCTTATATATTTTCATCTCCAGCTCACCTAGAATTGAATTTTTCTTTGGTATAATGAGAGATCAAGATTAAATTTTCTCTTTGGATATCCAATTGACTTGGCCATGATTTGTTACAATTCCGCTCTGCTCGTGATTCTGTAATGTGACCTCTGCTCTAAGTCAGGTGTTCATGCCAAGATCATTTTCTGGCTTCCTCTTGGGTCTCACTGGACCATTTGCCTAAGCTTGACTTGGTGTCACCATGTCTTAACTGATGTAGCTTGATAGCTAGTGATGTAAGTTCTCCAAATGTATTTTTCAAATCTACCTTGGATGTTCTTGGTTCTTTGCATTTTAAAAAATACGTTTTAGAAACTTGTCAGTTTCTCCCTCCAAAAATCCTGGCTGGGACTTTGATTGTGACATTGAGTCACTTGCTTTGGGAGAACTGGCATGTTTACAACACTGAGACTCTTCTGTTTTAGGGTCAAGGGAGAGCTCTTTATTTATTTAGGGACTTTACACTTTCTTTTAATAATATTTTAAAGTTAACTGTGTTGGTTTTGTGCATATTAGATTTATTCTAAGGTATTTAAAATCAATGCTATTATAGAGGACTTCCAGCCAAGATGGAGGCGTAGGTAGACACACTGTGCCTCCTCGCACAACCAAAAGAAGGACAACAACAAATTTTAAAACAAAAAACAACCAGAACTGACAGAAAATCGAACCGTATGGAAGTCCGACAACCAAGAAACATACATCCAGACTGGTAGGAGGGGCGGAGAGGACTCGTGTGGCGGGGCGGCGGCTGGCAGATCCGGGAAAGGCGCGGCTGGCTGGGAGAGGTGGCAGCTGCGGACCAGGCGTCCCACTCCCTTGTGAGGATAAACAGGGAGGAACGGCTCGGGGGCGGGACGGACCCCGAAACCCAGAGTTCTGGCACGGGGAGGTGAAGCCTCAAAGCCTCTGATTGAAAACTCCTGTGGGGACTGAGACAGCAGCAGCGGGAGAAACTCCCGGCCTCACTGGAGAGCTCGTTGGAGAGACCCACAGGGTCCTGGAGCGTGCACGGCCCTCGCACCGGGGATCGGCACCGGAGCCAGCACCAGAGGGGCCCCGTTGGACTGTGGGTAGTGCGGAAAGTGACTGGTAACCGGCAGGGAGCGGAGCGGCCGCCATTGTTCCCTCTCGGACCCCTCCCCCACAAACAGCATCACAACACAGCGACGTGGCCGCCCTGCCCTGGTGAACACCTAAGGCTCCGCCCCTTACTACGTAACAGGCGCACCAAGACAACAAAAATGGCCCAAATGAAAGAACAGATCAAAGCTCCAGAAAAAATACAACTAAGCGACAAAGACATAGCCAACCTATCAGATGCACAGTTCAAAACACTGGTAATCAGTATGCTCACAGACTTGGTTGAATTTAGTTGCAAATTAGATGAACAAATGAAGGATACAATAAGGGAAATGAAGAAAAATGTACAGGGAACCAACAGTGATGGGAAGAAAAACGGGACTCAAATCAATGGTGTGGACCAGAAGAAAGAAAGAAACATTCAACCAGAACTCAATGGAGAAACAAGAATTTGAAAAAACGAGGAGAGGCTTAGGAACCTCCAGGATGTCTTTAAACGTTCCAATATCCGAATCATAGGGGTGCCAGAAGGAGAAGAGGAACAGAAAGGAATTGAAAACTTATTTGAACAAATAATAAAGGAGAACTTCCCTAATTTGGCAAAGGAAATAGACTTCCAGGGGGTCCAGGAAGCTCAGAGAGTCCCAAAGAAGTTGGACCCAAGGAGGAACACACCAAGGCACATCATAATTACATTAGCCAAGATGAAAGATACGGAGAGAATCTTAAAAGCAGCAAGAGAAAAGGAGAAAGTAACCTACAAAGGAGTGCCCATCAGACTGTCAGCTGATTTCTCCAAAGAAACCTTACAGGTGAGAAGGGGCTGGCAAGAAGTATTCCAAGTCATGAAAAACAAGGACCTACATCCAAAATTACTCTATCCAGCCAAGCTTTCATTTAGAATGGAAGGGCA
>VMDR010035518.1:0-10742 GCA_007922815.1 Macrotus californicus | reverse complement strand
TGTGCAGAATGAATTACATGATCCTGTCACTTTTCAAGGCAATCTATTAATAACCTTAAATATCATAAGTCTTTTGCATCTGAATTCATTACAGAAATTCACCTATCATTTTCCAGTACCGAAGGGAATCAGCAATTTAAATACAAGCAGTGACAGTGGAATGTACCAATCTGTTGCAGAGAAAAATGTTTATTTATTAAGAAATTTCAAAATAGTTACCTTGTATTATCAGCTCTAACTAAAAGTAAAGTATTGCTTTTTAATTGATTGATTCCCTTCATCTTTTCCTTATTATGATATATCTGTAAGCTGATATCCTTTGTAAGTGAAAAATATTAATCAATACTTCCACTCATAATTGAAGAACTTAATTTACTTTGGTAAAAATATGAGGTTAATAATATTATGCTCAATTTGTTTCCAATGACTAGAACTGACAGGGGTATAAAATTATATTTCCGAAGTCTTCTGGACTTCATCTATTCACTGGAATATACACAGAGACTCATGTGTCCCACCAGTTTGGAGACTTTGCTTCTATGACTTACTTCCTAATGACAATGGATGGGCAAACCGCCATCACTGTCCTTGCCTTTAGCTCCGGTCGGCACCAGTCCCAAAGAGTCTTTTCTTTCCTACCTAAATCCAGGCTTTTCTCTGTAATAATCAATTCTGAATAATGATTTTTGAAGTTTAAAAACAGCTTTAAAAACACAATACTTATGTGCAATAATCTACACTTTCCTCTTCATTTTGGTGAAAAAGTGAAAAATAAAAACCATCAGCTAATTTTATCAATTAGCTAACTTTATCAATGATGTGTGAAAAAGTTGAAACTTGCTTAGCATCTCGTGGGCACAAATGGATAAGGAGCTTTATGCTGGTACCTGAAGATCTGATTAATTTACGGGAGTTCTCCCCTGTGTTGATGGATTTAGCAATTAAAATATTCTTGAATGTTCTTGGGAAGTAGTCAATGAGTGCCTAGTTGTTTCTATATTTAAAATGTATTCTGTGCATATGGTATATAAAGTGTTAGTATAAGTGATAGGACTGTGTATCATTGGGTTCTTCATAGAAATGGAGTGAATATTTTGGCTACCCTACCCTTTCAATGATACTTATTATCATATCCTTGGATTCTGCACATTTTAAGTCATCCAAAAGCCATCATCTTTCTATCTGAACCATGAGCAAATAAAAGTAGGTGTTCAGGTCAGAATCAAATACTTCCATTTAGCATCTCTGTTGACTTCTTTTAGATTCGTGTGCTACCTTTGTCTGAACATAGTTTTGCATATAAAATTAGAAATATACCTAAAGCTCATTTTTAAGTGTTAATATTTCATCTAAAGGGACTGGCACTAAATAGTATTTTTAAATTCAATAAAAAATATTTATGCATTACTGCAATTTTCAAATTTTCCTTAAAACGTTTGAAAAACATTTTTCACTCTAATGTAATGGAAAAGTTTTTCAAGCTTAATTTAACAGGATATGTCAACCAGCTGGGATATTTGTTCCTTCTTATGGTTGCTTTTCTTCATGAATCAATCAGATTTGAATTAGGATGATGGTTCATCATGGAGATTCATCTCCTCTCCAGCTTCTTCCCACTGAGAGAGAATGATCTTTGGTTTGTGACATCACAATGGGTAGCTGGGGAAGTGGCTGTGATATCAAACAGATGATTATATCCTTTCAGTGTGCACTGGCTGCAAAAGAGATGTGAGCACTATCATTTCAAGTCCTATCACAGGGCCACTAAAGAGATGCGTGACAGGCACTGAATTAGAGAAAGATGCTTTCATAGCAGTTGACACTTTTACAGAGTCTGCTATTAAAGATAAAAGTACCATTTCACAGTTTTCTTCATTAACAATTTAAAAGAGGTAATAAACATCACACTAATGAAATTCACAGGTGAGGATAAACTGGGAGTGAGAAAAATACCAGCGAACCACCAGACAATAACAGAAGGGAAACCCAGAGAACTGAGGAATAGGTGCAAAATCTCACCTTGGTTCAAACAGTCACACTGATGCTACTCAGGAAAACCATCCACACACTGGAAATGGGGAAGAATCTCTCTGAATGGGAAAGAGACTCCTAAAGAGAGAGCAGGAGGTGCTCCCATTACATAGATCAATTAGTATGTGGCACATAAACCAGCATTATAAAATGGGGGCGGGGAGGAAGCTGGTGAACATCCTTTAAGGAAATATGAACTCATAGAAAAGGAGGAACCTCTTTAATAAGCAAAACGACTGTGTTCTACAACAAATCAACAAAAACTTGCATCAAATAATAGAAATAATTTGGGAGAGCTCCTTCTTACACACATACTCACACGTACCCCGTCTCTCCCCTTCTCACCATCTTTGTGCAGCTGTAGCTGCAAAGCACAAAGCAGAACCAGCAAGCCTTCCACACGGAGCACAGGTGCAGCCTACCCTGTGATTAGTGGCAACAGCCTCGACTCACAACATCACATTTGTGTTTTAGTCTTCTAGACTCACAGTCTACACAGAGGTGTAAAAAAAGAATAGTAACGCCAGAAATAACTACAAGCCACGCTGAAGTCTTGTTATCTACAGTTACACAATTGGCGTGAAACAATGGGATGGGAGAGAATTTTTAAAGCATTTTTCCAGTCCTAGGTACTGGTTAAATACTACCACTTTATTTTTCAACAGTTGTTTGAAGATCCTGCCAGACTCCATTTTTCACACAGTATTGGAGGTATCAGTGAGATAACTCAAGAATGCAGGTGAATGAGAACACATTACCACTTTTTAGACCCATAGTGTGAGGTCACAATTTCTCATCAGTATATGTGGGCTTTCTGTTTACTGGTTATCATTGTATAAATGTATAATGTGATCTTTGGGTAGTGAAGGTCAAAGACAGTTTCCAGTTGTTATCCCAGTATCTCCAGCTGCTTACAGAATTTCCTTGAAGCAATAATCTAAATATGCTGGGGGGTACATAATCTAAATCTACAGGCTTAGTACTGAACATGGCGCTACTCCAATATTTGATCTATCATCAGCTGCATGTCTTCCTTCACGTGTGTTGCAAGGACCCAGTCCTCTGAATGCAGTAACTTCTGGGTGACCTGTAGTGGGACCTGCAGAAGAGTTTTTCACGCCTAGGAACTTCCATAGCACTTTGATCACACCTCCCTATGACACCTTATTAGACTGCACTGGAAAGCTATTTATACATTTACCTTGCCTCCCAAACTCTGCAAGCTTGTGGGTGAGGGCCTCAAGAATGAGGACCACGACTCATTACTTTGTTCCCAAGGTAAGCACAGGACTAGTTAACCAATAGATGTGTTTTATGAATGTGAAGCTGCATCCTCTAAGGCATTCTCAAGCGCAATCTCATCAACAAGCAGAAGAATAGTGACGCTAAAATAAGCCTCAGCTTCAATTCACTAGTAATGAGCAAATCAAACAAGCACAGAAAAGTTCCACGGTGGGGAACTTTCTGGGGCAGTCACACTGAAATATGGCTACAAAGATATCAAGTCTGTTTAAGTATGTTATGTGGTATTCTGAAGCATACAAACACAGAAAGCAAAATTACCCCTTATTTGCTTTATTTGATATATGGAAATCACATTTACCATACCATTATGAACTAGAACTTCCTCAATACTCCAAGAGGATCTAACCTGGCCCTGCTATTAAAAAGGGATTACAGTCAGCTGGTGTGGCTCAGTGGATTGAGCACCAGACTGCAAACCACAGGGTCACTGGTTCGATTCCCAGTCAGGGTACATGCCTGGGTTGCGGGCCAGGTCCCCAGTAGGGGGCACGTGAGGGGCAACCACACGATGTTTCTCTCTCTGCCTTCCTCTTTCTCAATAAATAAATAAAATCCTTAAAAAAAAAGGGATTACAGAAGAATTTGGATAAGCATTTTGCAAAAGAAACTGACGTATTACTACAATCAGCTTCCTACTCAAAGGTGAGAGTGGGGAAGTGACAGACTTAAAAATCTTCCAGTCAGCCTGTGCTCTCTCCCTCTCTGTGTGAGGAATGAATCTACACAGATATGCACGTCAAATCCCCTCCGAGTTGCAGAGCTGCAGTATCAGATTCATCTGTCAAATCTCTGCCAGCAATGGTGATCTCTTTCAAAGTAAGGACAAAGATGAAAGCTTATGCTATGCCTCATCCTCTCTCAGAGAAATGAAGGCAGGAAGAGAGGTGAAGCCAGCCGGCACTCACCCTAGAATTCATCAGCATGTGTGCTGGGATGCAGTCTACGGCACTCTCTAGAGATACTCGGGCATGAGCACGAATGCACACATTAGGTCCCCACAGGAACCTAAGGTTTAACGTTGGTGTGCACAACTCAAGGTGTTTTGATAGTCCGTCATTTTTCAGCAGTATTACATTCTTTCAAACAAAATCTTAGATAACATCAAGATATAGAGAGCATATATAAAAGCAGATCTACCCTGGTTGGGTTGAAATGGAAAGACTAGAGCCCAGCTACGTAGAAGGTCCCCTACTCACCCCATCTGCCTTGCTCACCCCTCCCCCCACACTTCTTGGACTGGCTCCTATGGTACATTTGCTATAACTGTTCTGCCACCTAGAGGACCCACAAAGGTATTCCTCTGCGTTTTAACAGACACATATGATTTCATGCAGACACCACCAAATATTCTAAAATTCCTGGTACAAGTTACACAGAGCAACAGTTTCTGCTGGTCCTGGAGGGCACAGGCTGCAAAACGCTGTGGCATAAACATGCAGCGGACCACCCGATTATTCTCTGGTCTCAACAGTGGTCAAGCAACCAAGACCTAGAACTCACAGGCACTACAAGTTGGTAAATAAGGGCTAAACACCTATAATTTGCATTAGAATATCTCAGAAGTAACTAAAATTAACAAGATCTCAGAAAATTACATCCTTTGCCATCAAAAAGTAAGGCGTGGATAGTGATATTTTAACAGTGATATTTGTCATGAGAGGAGTCAGAATTCAGTATAAGAAATCAACAGAATTCAGTTGTTGGAAATGCCACGAAGCCACTTTTCTTAGATTTTTTCACCTATCACATTATGCCAAACATTTTAGTTGCTTTTAGTTAATTCCAGCTTTGTGGACTCTGTAATTTACTTGACTTCGAGGGTGAGACAGAGCTTAAGTATTTAAACTACAAACCACATAGAACTAAATTTTACATCTAACAGAATGTAGTGAAGAAAAGCCACCATGTTTTTCAAGAGGAAGTATCATTTCTCTCCCTCCACCACAAAAATGTTTCAAATGTGGTGACATAATTGTGTCATAATTTATTATGTAATATTTTATTATGATTATGTATAAAGTATTCACTTCCATTCACTGATCATCTCCAGCACTATTTCCTGTGTACTAAGAAAGTCTCGTAACTATTATTCCTATTTTGAACCCAAATCCCCCAAATGAGCAATGTCTTTTCCCCCTAAAACGCTTTCAAATCTTTTGAAATATATTCTTGAGATTCCTTTTTTTCTTTTAAAGATTTTATTTATTTCTTTTTAGAGGGGAAGAGAAGGAGGAAGAGAGGGAGAGAAACATCAGTGTGTGGTTGCCTCTCATATACCTTCCTACTGAGAACCTGGTCCACAACCCAGGCGTGTGCCCTGACTGGGAATCAAACCAGCCACCTTGCAGGCTGGCACTCAATCCACTGACCCATACCAGCCAGGGCAGATTCTATTTATTTTTAAATAATTTATTATGAATTATTTCAAACATTACAAACACCCATGTACAATACTTACCAATCAGCTTTAACAAACAACCAATTTTTGCTATTTTTGCATCAGATACTTTCCATGGTCTCTCCATAAATAGTTCTGGGAAGAAAAACTCCAGGAGGCAATACTTGAGATA
This sequence comes from Macrotus californicus, assembly GCA_007922815.1. Lineage (NCBI taxonomy): Eukaryota > Metazoa > Chordata > Mammalia > Chiroptera > Phyllostomidae > Macrotus > Macrotus californicus. The sequence goes on along the minus strand of VMDR010035518.1, from coordinate 4,836 downwards.
AGTGTGTTAGGAGCTAGTTATAATTTGTTCATCTTAATCAAGAAAAGGACCTTTTGTAACCATAATATACAACTACCTTCATTACAAATACTTTAAATAAATGTAAATACCAAGACAAGAGACAAAAATAAAAAAAATTTATTGTATGTTTCCTATCTCAGACTCCCAGTTGAGCTTCTGAAACAAATGTCCTAGACAACAGAATCACACAGGCTAGTTACTTTCATCTCCCCCCTCCCCGCCCCTGGGTCACCTTCCTGTGGTGCAGTGACATCCCGGATAGGTGGAAAATATCAACATTACAGGGTCCCTTGGGGAGGAAACCACCTCTCAGCAGTGACTTCTTACGCAGAAAAGAGACACCTAAACTTGTGGTCTCAAAGGCACAAGCAAGTTGAAGCAAGGTTATCTTGTTTGTTTTTTAAATGTGTCATTGGCTCAAGTCAGTACCAAAGAAGTTGAAATGTGCATCTCCTCACTCTAATGACAGTCAGAAAATCCACCCATTCCCTTCTAGACACAAAATAAGCAAAATCCACAACAACACACACAGGCTGGACTTCTTACAGTGAGACCGGGGAGCTTGCCTTCAGGACAGCAATTGAGAAGGAGCTCCAGTACCTTCACCTTGAAACCCACTGCTTCTCATACACGGCTGCCACAGAAAGACCACCTGATCAACGCTTCAGCAAATGCTGGAGGTGGGACAGAGTCAAACAGAGCCTCCTCCCACTCGACCCTTGCCTTCATTCACAAGCACAGAAAAGAGGGCAGGTCACAACAAATTCCGACTTCACACATTCACATTCTCTCTCGTGAGGAGGCTAGGATGCCTGCCATACTTGGAGCCAGGCTGTTGTATGCCAACCTAGTGGCTTCGCCACGCACAGTGCATGTGCTCTCTCTCCCTCAAGGACACTTTGAAAGAAAGGATGGGCCGTGCATATTTTCCTTTTCATTACATCCCTATATCTATGTCCGTAAAATTTTGAACCTTGAAACTCTATGTCTACAAAGGGAGAATCACAGGTTCTCTATTATACTCTAAACCAGGGATGTCACTCTCATTTTCGCCGGGGGCCCACATCAGCCTCGAGGTTGCCTTCAAAGGGCAGAAATAATTTTAGGACTGTATAAATGTACAGTCCTATAAATGTCCTATAAATGTACTCCTTAACTGTGAAGGAGTTGAAATTACATTCGGCCCTTTGAAGGCAACTGCGCAGCTGATGTGGCGCCCGGTGAAAATGAGTTTGACACCCCTGCTCTAAACTAGGATCTTCTAAAAATACGATTTTCTGGTAAGTTCATTCTCTGTTAAAGCAGCCAGGTTTATAACAGAAAGACGATCTCAAAATTCACTGCCCCTGCACAAAACTGCAAACAAACTGGTCCAGAAGAATGTGGGGATCAGAGCAACCATGAGAGAAGCACACTGTCCCCAGGCAGAGCACTGCAGACTGGCCATGCAGAACGAAGCGGCACTCCGGTATTATCGGCACTTCCTGAGCACCCTCTGGGCCTGTTGTGATACGGGACTACAGTGTGGTACTAGGCTATGCTAAATGTAAGTGCACAGGTGAGGTCTCTCAAGGGATTTAAAATAAAAGGGAGAAGAGGTACATTTAAAAATTGGAAACAAAACTATCAAATGAAAATTAAATTGGTCCAAACTACCAAATTAAAATTAAATTGAAAATCAACCTCAGTTTTTACCCTTTCCAGGGTTCCCACCTCCAAGAAACACAGACGGGCATAAATTACAAACATGAAAACCAGTAGGTAATAACCTGAATCCCAAGTCTAACAAAAACAAATGTGGAAAATGGACAGGAGAAAGAGATGCATGTCCATGTCAGGCATGTGTAGAGATATTAGAACAAGATAGATCGAAAACAGACAATAGACAGGAGCTTTCAGCTTATGTGGTACTCCAGATTTCTTTCTCATCCTATATGAATCTGTTTAGAAAAGAATATTCCTAACTTTTAACTCTGAAATGATCTCTACTTCCTTTCTATTACCAATCTGGTCATAGTTTACACCCCAAAGGAATCAACTCAAATTCCTCTCTAAAATAAAAACTGGAATTCAATGTGGCATCTACTGGTAATGATTTAGAGACTACACTGTCTATGAACCTACAGAAAAGATACTTATCTGAGCAATTATCTCCAAGAAATATCTATATGGTCTTAGGTCAAATAGGTATTTCTAGGTCAAACCCCAACTTTCTGAGTCTCAGTTACCCCATCTGAAAAGTGAAAGATATGGACCAAATGGTATCTGAGATTTTTGTGTTTCAGAGTGTACGTTCTAGGATGCTCCTTGAAGAATGAGGGAAAAGACACCGAAAGTTCAAAATACAACAACTTCACTCGACTAAGAGTAGTTTAGCACCCTGGGGAACCTTAAAGGGCACTTGCAGAAAAGCAATAGGGACCTTATGTGGTCAGGAAAAAAGCAATTCATCTGTGGCTATATGTTTTCCTTAAGTCCACTGCTGGTCATGGAACCGCAGGACCAGTGCAGGAGACTGAGATGCCACGTGAAGAAGCCATCCAGGTGAACACTAACTTGCCCCAGCTCGGAATTCATTATGCAGTGACAGTTCTTAACCCTCTGTGTTCTGGTTTGAAAACAAGTAACCACTCACTTTTTCATTACAATGTTAGGTGTTAAAGAAAAAAAGCATAAGAACAACAAAGGAGAACACTCACGATAAATCTGGTTGAATTAGTGCTATTTTATCCAATGATCCCACTGTGAACTAATATGGCTCAGGGCAACCAGGGGCAGCGGTTACTAGGTACAAGAAAATCAAATATGTAGGGCTAAAGACACTTTATTTTGAAGTTACATCAGGAGCAGCCAATGTTTTTTAGAAATTGCACTGCACGGCTGACAGATATGCACACTCCTACACAGACCAGATTTAACAATATCTCTGCAAACAGCACACCTTTCAAGTGCACTGGGAATGTCTTAACTTGACAAGACTTCACTAAGCAGCCTGCTCTAAAATGACTTCACTTTACCTGTGGCTTTCCTAGCACACTTTCTTTCCTGGGAGGGTGTCCTGGCACAGTCCCACTCGTGAGCACCCCAAACAGACTGCTTCTCGAGCAACGCTCCCTCCAGTTTCTCCGGTTGTGGCCTCCTGACCACACACAGGAGGAGCTTTAAGTATGAATACTGAATTTACAAGAATGGGTTTCCTGAGAGAGAGAGCCTGAGAGCAAGCAAAGCATGAATGAGTACATAAAAGCCCTGGGCAGGAAAACAGGTAGTCAAGTACCCAAATGGGAAAGGAAAGGGAGGGCCACAGAGGAAAAAAGAGGCAGAGACCTAAAGAGAAAACTTGTCCCAAACTCGGTCCATTTATCATTACCGGCTATACACAAGAGAGAGCGAGCCCCCAAGCTGCTTCCTGCTCTAAGGATGGGTACAGACAAGTACCTTAGCTCATTCGCCAACCCCATTTACACCATATGCAAATTCAAGCATTACTAACTTGCAATACCATTCTGGCTTCAAAATATAAGGAAAAAAATATAGCTCCTATATATAGCTAAAACTAGCCTACACTAAAAATGACATCACTCGAGGCTCCAATCAAAACTAAAAAAGATTAACTTGGGATTCAGAAGCACTTTGCAAATAAGTACTCTCTAGCTTTAAAACAGGGATCATCAACCCTGGCAGGGTGCCTCAGTTGGTTGGAGCATCGTTCGCACATCAAAAACTTGCGGATTCGATTCTGGGTCAGGGTCATACCTCGGTTGCGGGTTCGATCCCTAGTCAGGGCACGGAAGGGAGGCAGCCAATCAATGTTGCTCACATCAATGTTTTTCTCTCTCTCTACCTCTCTCCCCCAACCCTTCCTCTCTCTCTAAAATCAATAAATGTATTCTCAGGTGAAAATTTAAATTTAAAAAAATAGGGATCATCAAGTTGCAAAAATGCTCAACGGTCTTCTGAGGTTAAACTGAACTTGTGTGTGAATACTACAATCACAACTTTTGCCAAAATTCCCCCAAGCCCTGGCAGCAGTCTTTTTCATTTTCTCTCAAAATTACGGGGCGAAGATATCTGAAGAAACCTTAGAGGTAATATAGAAAATGTTAACAACAGTGATACCTTGTCAGTTTTCCTAATATGAAGCTGATGAGTTTCATCTGCACATACAGCATAGTTTAACACATAATTGCCTTTTTGCTTGATTTAATAAGTATCAGCAGTGAAGAAAAACTTATTTCCATATTAGAGCTCCTGAGTAACTGTCATAATAATGCAAGTCGGAGAGTTGAAATAAATCTGTATTTTGTTTTTCATATTGCTCAGTGTAAGTGAAAGAAGTACAAGTAAGAAATTGTTTCTATTGTTGTGGCCAGATCAAAAAACACCAAATTATCCAACCAGGATAATTTTTCAGAGTAGACAAATGTTTGTTTTGTTGCGAATCTGCTACGGAGGTGGGGGGAACATGACTATGCCAAACCGTATAATGACTCATTCTCTGTACAGTGAACCTGAAGAGCCTATCACTGCACAGCCAACTGCAAGCGTTCCGCAGCCGGCAACAGTTCAGTACAGAGAACAGCAGTGGGCTTTGTGATCAGACAAACAGGAAATCACACTACAGCTCTATCACATACTGGTTATGGGACATTAGCCAAGTCATTTAACTTCCTTGAGCTTAATGTGCCTCATCTATAAAATGGTCTAATGCTGACCTTGCAGGGTTATCTTGATTAAATAAAATATTGTGCATAATGTACCAAATATTCAGCCAGGCGCTCTACAAATAAGAACTATTTTAACACATTTACTTAT
>VMDR010035517.1:0-10742 GCA_007922815.1 Macrotus californicus | reverse complement strand
CAAAGTCAAATATCAGCTCTATCACTGCATGCACGTGTCTACTTTCTCTGGATTTAATTTACCTTTTTCGGTTCCAAATATGGGCACAAAACTTATATACTTTTAGCTTTTATTTTTGAGAATGTGCATTTAAGGGTGAAGAAGTGTTCATAAGTTTTGACATGTAGTTATCTTTATCACCATTCAGTTTAAAATATTTTGTAATTGAAATTGTTTTATTTTTGAGGTTATTTAGAAGTGTATTACATAACTACCAAATAGAAGGACTTTCCAGCCATGCATTTTTAGTGAATTCTAGCTTAAGTGCAATAGGAGCACTTAAACATATTGTATATAATTTCAATGCTACGATGCTGGTTGAAATTGGCTTTATATTGGCTTGGAATCAAAAGATAAAAACTTTGGAAAGGTAGAATTATGAAGATACCTGAAAGATTGCAGAAAGCAGTGGGATGAAATGGTGAACACGTTGTTCGATGAAATTATTGGTGAAAACGAAAAGCGTCTCTTTCATTGTGTCTACCTAAAAACCAAATGAACCTTTCCGCCAAGCACACAGTAGTGTTCCAAGTGTGTGTCTCTGCTGCCATCTCGTGGGCTCATTGGGTCTAACATGTTGGGGCAGGTCAGCAGGAAAAGTGGTTGACTGTAGTAGAATATCAATGAGTATTGATTGCAGTGTTATTTAGATGTCTATTTAGTAACCTTTAAGCATCAGGACTTAATAGTTAGCTTTTGTTCCCAATTTACATATTAACAGCCATGACAGTAAGAAATATGCTGTGTATAATTTCAGTCCTTTGCAATTTGTGAAAACTTGCCCTAGCACGGGGTGGTCACCCTCAAAAACATCCAGAGTGTGGCTCTCTGCTGCCATCTGATGTGTAACTTGGGAATAACAGCTTCGTGAAGGGCAGCAGGAAAAGTCATCGGTTATAGTGAATCATCTACTAAGGGTTAATGGAATGTTATTTGAGAAGTGTTTTTCATTACATTTAAATAAAAGGACTTTCTAGTTACCTTCTGCTTCTGACTTCTACATTAGCAGCCATGAGGGCGAGACATGTATTTTTTATAATTTCAGTCCTTTGAAGTTTGTTGAAAACTGATGGATGGTACAATATGGTCATTTCCAAAATGTTCTAAGTGTGCGTGATGCTGCTATCTCGTGGGCATTCCCAGGAATGACACCTTAGAGCAGGTCCAGGAAAAGTGGTTGATTCCAGTGGAATATCAATGACTGTAGATAGCACTGTTATTGAGAAGTGTATTTCATAAGTTTTAAATGTAAGGACCTATTAATTACCATTTGTTCCTGATTTCTATGTTAACAGCAACTAGAGTAAGAATTATAGTGTATATAATTTCAGTTCTTTGTAATTTGTTCAATCTTGCTTACTAGCTGATTATGTTCATTAGGAAAATGTCCTAAGTGTGGTTTTCTTCTCGTCTCAAGTGCATCTTGGGAATAACACCGTCGTGCAGGCCAGCAGGAAAGGTTCTTAGCTGCAGCGAATCATCTACGAATGTTGAATGGAATGGTGCTTAGTCATATATGTTAGTACTTTCATATAAATGGACTTTGTAGTTCATTTTTCCTTCTCTCCCCCACGTACAACAGCGGTATGTTTACGTCGGGTAACTAGGCGCCTCTTGTGAGCCAGACTGTGTTCATGTTTGAACCGTGTCCACATCTTTGTGGTCCAATGTCCCGTGTGTGTCGACATCCTGGTAGCATCGATGTCCCTCCTGTGTCCACATCCCCACCACGCAAATGTCCCAGCCTCGCCAAAATTGTGATTGTGTCTAGGTCCCGTGTGCCTTGATGTCATGGCCATGCTGCCATCCTGTCTGTGTTTGTGTCCCTTGTACGTCACTGTCCCGTCTGTGTAGATGTAGAGGTCATGCTGCTGTGTTGCCTGGAGATCAATGTTTCCTCTACCTTGATGTCCCAGCTGCACCACTGTCCCACCTGTATGGATTTCTTGGCTGTGCCAGTTTGCTCTCTTTGTCGATGTCCCAGTTCCCTCGGTGTTCCAGCTGTACTTCTGTACCGTCTGAGTCGATGTCTCGACCAAGTGGATACGTGAGCTGAGCCGCTGCTCTTTTTGTGTCAGTGTCCTGTCTGTGTCAGTGTCCTGGCTATGCCTTTGTCCTCCTGCATCAATGTCCCGGCTCATTGATGTCTCAACTGCTTGGGTGTTTTACACACATTCATATCTCGGCTGTCCGATGTGCTGGCAGTGTTGAGGTCCTGACTGCTTGGAGGTCCTGACTGCTTCATTGTCCCACCTGTGTGGCCGTAGCTCATCTCCTGGTCAGGGCTACATGGTCCCCTGCTTTGTGCTCGCGTGCCCCGCTGCCCTTTGCTAGGTGCTGGCAGAGGCGGATGGTCCACAGTGCACTGGACAAAGATGCTCAGTCCTTTGACCCTCTGTGGGCGATTCAAGGCACTCCTGGCAGCTGGTCGTTCTCTCAGGCCATGCCTGCTGCTGTTGCCACAAGATTCCACAATTAAGCAAAGTAACCTATTCTTAACTGAATGATTATGTTAATGAAATTTGGAAGAATTTATTAATTTAGCTTGTGTGCTATAGTTTTGGGGATCGCCTAAGAAAAAGTAACATCGCACTTTTCATAAATTTTCTCCCATTTTACGTCTCTGAGACCCTGTTTCCCCATCCTCCCAAATGTTCTATATACCTGATATGACTCCATTGTCCAGTATTCATTTGTCTCATGCACACATTAAATGTTGAATATCTTGTATTTACCTGATTATGTTATTTTGATTATTATCCCACACGTGTTAGAGGCGACAAGGTTTGTGGAAAATAATCACTTTTTCAGCCACCACAGTTTGAAAAGCAGGTGGTGTGGAGTGAGTGGTGAGACAGTGTACACTCCTGACCCTGCTGCCTCTGAGAGACCATGGACGTCTGGCACTCAAGGTCAGCATCCTTTTTGTGCACTCCATCTTTTGGCCTATTGCTGCTGGGTTTGGTAAAATTTAGAAGTTTGCACTTGGAAGGACATGGGTTTTACCTTATTGAATCGTAAGTTTGTTTACAATGGGAGGGTCTGGTTCAGCTCCTCTCTCTGGCCTTTGGTAACAGGGGCCCGGTGTCTTGCTCCAACTCCAAATTCTGGCCATGGCATCCTGGTTATAGGTCTGCATCCTGTGTGCAGGGCCTGTGCCTCGGAGTCAAAATGTACTTGGTTGTGTGTCTGCATTCTTGCACCTCTTAGGATTTGGCTTTGTGTCCTGGGTTCACATGCGAGGTCCATGTGCAGATGAAGCTTTTGGTACTATTGTACAAAATCTGATATTAAAGGTCCGATGTCAATCCCTGGCATCTGGTGTTTGGCCTTTGGACCACATGGTCTGGCTTGGGTGTGGGCACACATCCTTGGTTTTGGGGCTTTGGGCCTGGAGTCCTGGTTTTGGTTTGGGGTCTGCTCCAGGGTCCAGGTTTCTGAGTCAAAGGTCTGTGTCCAGGGTCCCGAGTTTGCCTCTGGTGTCTGGTGTCTGTGAACAGATGATCATTGTGTCAAATCCAATGCCAATATGAGTCTACAAGTGGATGGAGTTCAGACAGATTACTAAAAAAAGCTATGAAAAATCTTGGTAGTGGAATGGGAAAATTGAGCTTGATAGTTAAATAAGGCCTAGCAATGTACAGCCAGGTAATAAATCTGAGGATCTTATCTTCCCTAACCAAGGACATTTGAAAGCAAATGGCTCACACATTCAAGACCATGCAGGAAAAGACCCACCTCAGTCCCAGTCCTTCTCTGGTGACATTTCTGAAGGAGACATTCACCAGGGAAGGACCCGATCACTCTGTGTGCTCGTTTTGTTGCATCAGCACATCAGAGGACACACCTGGAAAGCTGAGTATCCTGTGGAGGTTACTCTTCTAAGACCTCCTCTAAAGTCCTCAAGGTTAGAAAACAGGCAAAACCTTCAAAAAAGGACCCAGCATGCACTGTTCATTGAGCACACACGTGCCTTCCCTTCTCTTTGCTGCATATGTTCGCTTTGTTCCTCCTCATCTCCAAAGGTCCCTCGGAGACTTGCAGCCAGAGGAGCAGTGGGCAGCGGCTGCTCGTCCCGGGCTCACCCCTGATCCTGTGTTCAAGGACCTTCTCTGTGTCCAACTTTTCTGTTTCCCAAGAAGCAGCTCCACCAATACTCACTCTTGTTGCTGTGATTGTGCCTCTTGTATCTGAAGCCCTTTCTTTGCTTCACTGTCCTTATATTTAATATACAAACTCTCAAAGTTCCCTAGCTTGGTGTTGTTGGAAATTTTTACTGCAATAACTCAAGAATCTACGCACATGAGAGCTTGCTAGGGCGAACTCCCCTTGGGTTGGTACCTTTTCAGTGACAGAATAACCAAATTTTGATCATTCATTTACCTGTGGATGGACATTTGAGTACTTCCTACCTTTCGGTTGTTGTTAACAGTGCCGTTATAAATAATCATGTATGAGTTTGTTATAACATCTGTCTTCAATTTCTCAGCTGTATATTTCGAAGTAGAGTTATTGAGCACAATAGGGTAATTGTTTTGAGGAAATGGCCAAAGCATTTTATACAATGTCTGCCATATTTTACATTTACAAAAGAAATGGTCAATCATTCTATTTTTTGTTTGTGACTATTACAGTCTTTCCGTTTTGCTCTCTCATTACACTTTTGTAGCATCTGGGAAGGTGTGTTGTGCCAGGATTTAGGTACTGAACATCCTTTCTGTTTTTTTTCCCCACTTGTATGAATGTATTCTCTTCAGAAGGGACTATTGAAGTTCTTTCAAAAATACAGATGTCTGCTTGGGTGGTATGGCTTAGTGGACTGAGCACTGGCTTGTAAACCAAAGGGTTTGCTTCCCAGTCCGGGATATGCCTTCCATCTGTCGGTCTCTGCTGCCATCTCGTGGTTATTCTGGGAAATGACACCTTAGTTCAGGGCAGCGGGGGAAAAGTGGTCAATTTCAGTGGAGTATCAATGACTTCTGGTGTCAGTGGTATTTACACGTGCATTTGAAAACGTCCAAATGTCAGCACTGTCCAATTGCCTTCTGACTGGTCTCCAGGTTTACAGCCAGGGACCCATAAGCGGGTTTTATTTGACATTTCTCAGATCTTGCTGTGTAACGTAATGGATTCAGGTTTCCAGAAGCGCCAAGTGTGCTTGAAAATCATTTGTAAATTGCTTTGTCTGTTGCAGCTTCCTTAAATAAAATGTAGGTAAAATTTACTTAAAGCCCTCTACCAAGAGGTAAAAAAAAATAAAGTAAAATGCCTGCATTTTCATTTCATGTATATGCCCTTCCGAACAGGTCTACAGGCTCCTTTCCTCCAGTTTGCCTGGACTTCATTTACTATCTTAGGTTCCTCGTTCAGGTGCCCAATGTGTGCATTTCCAGCTGCTGTTTCTAACCTGAGCATTCATGGGTGAAGAGTTCTTTCTCAAGTTTTGTTACAGAGCATCTTTACTATCATTCAGGTCCAGTTATTTTGTAATTCCAATGGTGGTTCCATCCAGAGGTTCCGCATGAGTCCATTTCATAAGTCCTGAAAGACAGAACTTTCTAGTCATCTATTCTCAGTGAATGCCACTGTAAGTGCTATGAGGTCAGAAAACATACAGGATTCCAATGCTGTGATGCTGGTTGAGTATTGCTTTGAACCGACTTGACCACAAAGTATTTTTTTTGGCCCCCACCCCAACCTGTCGTGTGACTCCCATCCCGTATACTTGCCTTTAAAGTTCTTTGAAACCATTTTTTAGACTGTATTGTGACACTTGTCATAACTGCTTACATTAAAAAATGTCATCAAAACTGGTGAATATCTGTATGGCCATTTTCACACTGAAGATGGATGAATGTAAGCAACGTTTTTGGCACGTTTGGCTCTGTCATTTTCAGAAAGATGCAAGCGCTAGTGTAAGGCAAAAAAAGGTTTGTAGTGTGTATGGTGAAGGTGCTGTGAGTGATGGAACGTGTCAGAAGTGGATTGTGTAGTGTCATGCCACTTCACAGATTTTTCTCATGCAGTTGGCCCACGGGTCTGGCAGTGCAGTTGCAGTGGGGAGCCATCCAGGGCAGACGATGAGTGAGGACAGACCATGTTGTGGCCCATGGGAGACAGGAACCACACTCAGAGCACCCTAATCAAGCGTCTAAAATGATTTGCACCAGCACAGTTAGGTCAATCGCTTCCATGTTCGGGTTCCACAGAAGTTTAGCGGGGAGGAGTGGTGACCCACTTTGACTCCATATCCACATGTGATTCTCGACTGAAACATAAGGAAAACGTTACGTTTCCAAAATAAGTTGTGAGGGGGCACGAATCATTGATATTTTAGAAAAATGTGAAATGGGAGAGATTGAGGGCAAACAAAGGAACCACCACCAGCCCCCTCCAAAGAGCGGTCTTCATGAAAAAGCCCTGAGGTTGCCCTTGTGGTGGATTCCCGAGGGAGTCCTGCAGTAGAAGCCCTTGTGGAAATCCAGCAGGTTACTCACAATGGGTAGTGCTTCCCATCAGACCAACGGAAAGCACCTTCTGAGGGAAAGAGTCCAGAATTCATCAGCAGACTCTGAGCTTCAGGATGAAGTGAGAGCACCAATTTCTCCTTGGTGACCAGGGAAAAGGTTTCCAGCCTGGAATGCCCAGTCGTGATTCATCTGCATGACTCACCAGACCGTGCACCTTGTCATGGCCATTTAGTTCAGTCTTCCAAGTTTCTCTCAGTGGAGAGAGATTTTCAGTGGAGAGAAATTTCCGTTTCCTGGAAGACTGCAGAAGGCCCCTGGAAGAGCTCTCTGCTCGTAAAGGTGACAGTGCTGTGGGACGATGGGAGGGGAAGTTGCCTGAAAGGTGGCAGAGGGCAGTGGAACAGAACGGTGATGACGTGCCATCACGTTTTTGGGGGAATATGAAAAGTGAGCCCGTCATTGCATCTCATGGTAAAGAGATGGAACCTTTCAGTCCAGCTGTTAGTGGAATATGCAGTGCATGTGTCGGTGTCTGCTGCCACCTCGTGGTCATTTTTGGGAATGACACCTAAGTGCAGGTGAGCGGTTTAAAGCAGTTGATTCCAGTGGAGTCTCAAGGACTTTGGATGGCAGTGGTATTGATGAGTGCGTTTCAAAGCGTCTAAATGCCAGCACTGTCTAGGCACCTTGTGAGTGTTTGCAGAATAAGGGTCAAAGCAGTAAGAAAACCTTTGTATGTGACATTTTTTGTAATGCGTTTGTAGCATTATAGACTCAGGGTTTTAAATGTTGCAAATGTGCTTGAAAATTGTCATTTTATTTGTTTGTTGCATTTTTCCTATACAATGAGAGAACTAAAATATATTCAATATTGTCTACCACGGGGAAGAAAAGGAAATAAGATACATAAAATAAATTACAGTAGTACTGCTATTATATTACTTACATGCCCTTTTGGGTATGTCTTCAGGCTGCTGTCCTCTACAGTGGGTTTTAAAGAAACCTTATCAAAACTGTTGAGTGTTTGGGTGGCTATTTTGACATTGAAGGTGGAAGAATACAAGTCAAGTTGTCGGTACATTAGAGTTTGGAATTTCCAGAAGGGTGAAAACGCAGATAAATGGAAGAACAGGTGTGTGGTGCACAGGAGAAGGTTTGGTGACTGATCTAATATGTCCTAATTGATTTGCAGGTTTCACATCACAGATTTCTGTCCTAGGGTTCCTATCAGTCAGATGGACTAGTTGCCACTGATGGCCAAGCAGACCAGACATTGCCTGAGGCCCGACCTCGTGAGGCCACGCTGTTGACGGGCAGCACACTCAAAGTCCCAAAATCAGTCGTCGGACATCGTCGGCACCAGGACGGTTATGTTCATTGCTTTGACCTTGGATCCTGCAGTGGTGGCCCTGGAAGAACACCTCACGCACCACTGTTGACAGCATTTCCACGTGGGATTCTCCTCCGAAAGGTAGGAGAATGTTTCACCCACACAAATAGATAGATGAACACTGCAAACTTTACAGTAACATGCAGAGGGAGAGATTGTGGGGAAGAACACCTCAAATGCCATTCTTGACAGCACTTCCACGAGGGATTCTCGTCGGAATGGTATGAGAATGTTTCAGCAACACAAATAAGTAGATGAACACTACACACTTTACGGTAACATGGAGCAGGAGAGATCATGGGGAGCCACTGACCAGAGGCCTGCTGGGAAACGAGCGACGTGGCAGGACGGGCAGGGACTTTGGGGGCTCAGAGTGATCAGAGGGGTCTACAGGAGAAGACTGAGGGGCCAAAGAGCACCCCAAGGCTCAGACAGGTTGGCAGACAAGAGAAGAGGGACCGGGGTCTTAGAGGTGCTCCTCTCACTGGAGGCCTGCTGGGAATCGAGTGACATGGCAGGTCAGGCAGGGACTTCTGGGGGCTCAGAGCAAACAGAGGGATTGGCAGGAGGAGACTGAGGGGCCTAAGAATAGCCTAAGTTTCAGACAGGTTGGCAGAAAAGAAAGGGAAGGGGGATTGGGGCCTCGGTGGTGCTCCTCTGACCAGAGTCCTGCTGGGAAACGAGCGGTGTGAAAGGCAGGGCAGGGACTTTGGGGGGGCTCAGAGTGATCAGAGGGATTGGCAGGAGGTGACTGAGGGGCCGAAGAGCAGCCCAAGGCTCATACAGGTTGGCAGAAATAAAGGGAAGAGTGATCGAGGCCTCAGAGGTGCTAAGGAACATGCATCCCATGTCAGTGTCTGTCCACCAGGGGGCGATACTTCCCAACACAAACACATTCCCTGTGAAATGTAGGCTGCAACTTACCGTTTCACGGGGACTTCAACATTTCCTCATGTTAAGTGTCAAGAACATTAGTTAGGCAACACTGCAGAGATGAACTCGTCTCCAGGCTTAGTGACTGTGGTTCTCTTAGTGCTTGGTAAGTAACATGCCTCTTAAAATATGGATTCTTTCTCCTGTCAACAACTTTTTAAATTTTGGTTTCATTTACGAGCTTTATGACCAAGGTGATGGGGTTTTCTTTTATTTTCCCCCAGGACAAACCCGTGGAGACTCAGTGACCCAGACAGAAGGCCAAGTGACCCTGTCCAAAGGGGTTTCCCTGACTGTGAACTGTTCCTATGAAGACACAGCTTACCCCACTCTCTTCTGGTATGTTCAGTATCCTAAAGAAGGTCCACTGCTCCTCCTGAAAGCCTCAAGGGTGGATGAGAAGGGAAGCAACAAAGGTTTTGAAGCCACATACCGCAAACAACCGAACTCCTTCCACTTGGAGAAAAACTCAGTGGCCGAGTCCGATTCGGCAGTGTACTACTGTGCTCTGCGTGACACAGTGACAGAAACTGCAGGCGGAGCTGAGCACAAACTCTGGGTACTGAGTGTCTATGACTGTTTGGTCCCCTCTGGTGGATTTTATTGTTTAACATCAAATACTCAGCACGTCTCTACAAATTTCCAATTATTTAAGCACATTAATTGAGTTAGGCAAATTAGACTTCCATACATACAAGGATGTTGAAGACAAAGGAATGTTTTCATTTAGGAAATAATGCACTGAAACATGGAAATAAAAATGAAGTATTAAAATGTTGAAGATATTGCATGACTCCAAATTTTTTCCATGTTACCTTTTATATGATAAGATACTAAAATTGGCTCTCAGAGTAACTAAATGTGAGGTTTATGAGCAAGAGCATTAAAGCCTGCCTTGACTGAACTTTTTGTAAGGACTTGTGCACAGAAGTATTACACACAGTTCTGGTCATGAGGGTTTCCCGTCTGCTCTTACTGTGATTTTAGGAAGTTTAGAAATATGCTTTTATACACAGTTCATAAAAGATTCCAAGTTTTAAAAGAATGAGTGTTGAGGGACCACTGATAAAAATGTAGTAGCTGTTATTAATGCTCGGTTTCTTTATTCTCTGTCACATAAAAGTACAGAATTTTCTTAATTTTGGTTTCATCCTTTGCTGTAAATCTTAATTTCTCTTTACTGTTTAGTCTCTAGCAGCTCTCCTTTCATTCTCCTTTTGTATCTGAATATTAACTTTTGGAAACTGTGTTTTGTCTTTTTTCTTAGGTCCCACCTTGTAGGTGTTAACTTAGTTCACTCACTTGTTCTCTTGGAGTCTCCTTGCACCTTCAGCAGAATCAATCTTCCCTTGGGATATGTCTTTGGAGGGTGTGGTGGCCACAGTGGGTTGGGGGAGGGGAGGGGCTTCATTCTCTTCACACAGGGCCAGCTGGAAAATCCCATCCTATGTGCTCAGCTTTCTGGGTTGTTTGTTTCTAGTATTTTCTCTTAAGCAATGCAAGGAAGATTGCTTAAATTTTGATTCAATCAAATAATTGCTATTTATATGTGTTTTCATTACTGATATATTTGGACCCATTGCTAATATTTTAGTTTTGCTTCTCATACTCTTGTTTTTTCTTTTCTTTTTAGTCTGACCTCTGTTGCATTGATCAAAATTTCCTTTTTCTCTGTGAGTTGAAATATGTAAAATGTACTCTTCTTAGACCATTATCCTTAAATTATTTCTGTGTGTTAGTTTATAACATTTCCTCCTGCTAGATCTGGTCTTTGGGATTACATTTTCCTCTTACTGATTTAGTATCTTTAGAATGACCTCAGCAACATTCTGAGTGGCTGGTTGAACCAATAACACACCAGCTGTGTGTTAGGTCAGTGATTTCAGAGGGAGTGTATCAAGTCAGGTCTT
>VMDR010035516.1:0-10742 GCA_007922815.1 Macrotus californicus | reverse complement strand
CTAAAAACCACAAATAAATTGTAGCTTTATTTAAATGTTTTACAAACAAAAATAAAATGCTATAAACATAATATAATGGTTAATATAGTAACTGTAATAAATAATTATATAACATTAAATTGGATGCTGTACTAAATGACTACCTAACATTAAATTACATGATGAGAATATGTACATGAACTAATCCTGATATGCTAAAAAAACTTAAAAAAACACAATCTCCTTGGAAAATTAAAAATGATAGCCCACACTTCTATCAACATCAATATATACAAAGATGAGGGGCTTTTTTAATATCACAAGAAACTTTCACAGTTATTACTCTGAAATTTACAAAGTCATTACTTTGAAACTTCTTAACTTTATTTCAAATTATTACTGTCAGCCTAACAACGCCAGGGATTGCCCTAACAAATTTAGGTTCAATAATTAAGTTAATCTCAAATACAACCCTCTTTTCCTACTTTCTTTGAACTGAGTGGGTTTTCACACTATCTTTTGTATTTTTCAACTACTATTAATTAACAGTACTGAAGGAGTAGGACCTGGAGGAGGAACTTGAAAAAGATGCTACTAATTCAAACCCTCCAAAATGAAAAGTTTATCTGTCAGTTTGAAAGAACTTTAAAGACATCATGATACGAAGCAGAATCATCGCTACTATTAATTACACAGACATATTAAAAGGACCCCAGAAAGTGACCTTCTCTAAAACAGAGAATGTATGTAGAAAATATGTCTCAATTTTATATTCTGCACTTAGAAAAATGTCAAGTGTATCTATCACCTCAATTAACCATAGAAAAAAAGCTGTCAAAATCTAATTCATTTTTTGACAAGGTGTTTATTCTGACACCAACAGAGGGGGCACAGACAGTTGCATTAGAAAGAGATGAGTGTCACTGTGGTCTGTGCCACACGGTGAGCTGGCCATGTGCAAAATGCTGATTAGAACCATGGTGAATCTGGGCAGTCACATTAGATGTTTGTTGACTGGGCTGTAGTAAATCGGGGGCACTGCAGTCTGGTTGACTTTGCAATTGAGATTGCTAACAGAATAGATGTTTTCATTTTCACCACGCCAGGCAAAATAAGGAGGAACTGATGAAAGCACTTTACCACATAAAATCTTGCAGGCAATTGCAAAGATAAAGACAAGTTGTTTATTATAAGCATTTATTTTACCTTTGTTATCTTAAAACATTAAGCTATAGAGCAGCTTTTGATATCACTAACACAAAGTTATCAGATAATCACTCATTGATTTAATCATAAAAATATTTGTTGTATGCTTATAAACACAAAGAAATGCACTAGATGCATTAGAATAGATGCAAGAGTAAAATGATAATCCTCCCTTCTTAGAATATATAATTTTAAAAAATATAGTGGTCATATAATTTTTAAAAATATATTGGTCATTCAGCAATACCAGTGTATTGAAGGGACAGTTTAGAGCTGTATTGTCCAGCACAGGAGACATTAGTGGTATGTGGCTGTTTAAATTAATTAAAATTAACTTAATTCCTCAGTTTTGTTAGCTATATTTCAAGTGTTTAATATTCACATGTGGTTACTGGTCATATATTGCACAGTTTTTGTGAAGAGGCTCAATGAAAAGCATGCGTTCAGAATGTAGAAACATCATACCAAGCTGCAGGAATCTACTAAAACCACTAAGTTGGGTCTTCATGAGTTAAAAAATAAAATTTCATATATTCAAAAGTGAAATAGAGTATTAAAGATAAGGAAATGGCATGAATAAAAGTCAATAAACCAGAAAGAATGGAGGGAGAAAGGGTTGATTTTTTTTCACTTATGTATTTTTACTGATGGGAAAATAAAGGATAGAGGTGAGAAAGAAGATAATATATTTAAGGTGAAATTGCATCTTTAATAAATCTGAATGGCAAAAATGTTTGTATAACAGCATAATTATTTTAACTTTGCTTTACATACAACTATGTCCTGAAGCATGATATGCAATATGATTTTTAAGTGGCACATTTATGGCATTTTTTATTTTAATAGCTTTATATATGCCCATTTTATAGGTATGTGAAAAAATATATTATTATCACATAAAGTCCATTAATCGCTGATATTATTGCTTAGGACAAAACTGAATTTTTTCAGTTAAAATACAGTGAATTAAATTCACAGTTGATCACTTTGTAGACAATGAAGAACCTTTGGGTTTTATGGTTAAGGCAGTATATAATATGTTGGCCGAAGCCATCAAATACCAGCTTTAACACTTTTCAGCTGTTTGATCATGAACATACTTAGTTTTGTGTGTGCTTTAATTTCTTCTTCTGGAGAAAGATATTAAGAATGGAGATATTATAAATACCTATGTACAGAATTTGTGTAAGGGCTAATTGGAAAGCACTTAAAGGAGTGCCTAGCATGTAGTAAGCACTTAAGTTTTGCTGTTATTACTATTAACAGTGAAACTTACAACTTATCAGATATGTTTTTAGGAAAGATATTCTGGTAGCATAATGCAACATGGATGAGAGAAAGTAAAAACAGTCAAAATACAGACTCAGGCATTCAAAGGTCAAACACAGTGCTCTGCCTGAACCAAGTAGTAGCAATAGTAATGTTGAGAAGGGGACAAGTTTATACATACACAGAGCTAGAATAAATAGAACTTAATAAACAATTTAATAGAAAGATGAAAGAAACAGAGAGGTCAAAGGAAATACCAAAGTTCCCAAGTCTAAGTAGAGGGGCACCAATACATAGTGAGAAGCAGATGTTTGGAAAGAATGATGATGGGTTTCATTTCAGAAATATTGACTTTGAGGTTATGGCAATAACTTCAGGTTGAAGGATCCAAAAAACAGTGGAAATAAGGATCTAGAGCTTTGCACACACACAAAAAAAGTCAAACTACAGGTTTATATTCACAAGCACATTACTAATCATTAATACTATGATACCAAATAAGGTTGCTCTTGGAAAGAGAGTGTAGGAAAGGATTCCCAGAGGACATCTTCTCTATGTAGGTCACATGAGAAAACTGACACAATGATTGAGCTTGAGATAGAGAATTCAGAGATGTGGATGAAAACCAAAGCACCAAAGAGTAACAAAAGGGAAAGGATAAACAACAGTATTAAGTACTACAGAGTGGTTGAGGAGGATGTGAACTGAGAGAAGTCATTGGATTTATAACCAAGAATTACTGGTAACCTTAAAATAAAAGTGTTAATATGAACCAGAACCAGTATCAAAGCTCAACTTGAAGGTCAAATGCTGGTACTTTCAATAAGCTTCATCACAAAAAGCATGAGGGTATGTTAGCTTGCAGAAATAGCAAGACCAATGGGAAGTTCTTGCTCATTTTTGCTTTTGAAATATTTTTACACTGAATACAGTGAATATAAAGGATGACTTTATAACAGAGAAAGATTCACACAGCTAAATTCTGAAGCTAGTAAAATAGGAGTAGATCTAGAAAATATCATAAGAACTTAACCCAGGAGAAGGAGGATAAATTTCTTTTTGAGAAGAAAAGATAGGGAAGGTAGATAAAGATTCACAGGAAGTTAGACTGAAATTAGTCATTTTAGATAACTAAGATCAAAACTTCTCACTATTCATTTACTTATTCAAAACATATTTGCCCTGGACCTACAATATGCTAGACAGACCCTGTTGTAGAGGCTGGTGACACAGAAATGAACAAGACAGACAGGAACCTAGGGACAATAAGTTAATAAAATGTTGTATACTTGAAACTTGCTAAGAGAGTAGACCTTAAGCATTCTCCCACACACAAAAAGCAACTGTGTGAGGTGATAGATGGGTTAATTAACTTGATTGTGATAATCATTTCACAATTATTGGTACACTAAATCACAAAATTGTAAACAATAAATAAATACAATTTTGTCAATTATACCTCAATAAAAACTATAATAAATACATAAATAAATAAAATGCCTCCTAAAATCTCGGTATGTGTCATATGATTTGACCTGTGTAAGCTCCTAGTACATAGCATACAGGAAGCAGCTAATGATGTGTCATTGTTATGTAAGTATTAAATTAAATAATAAACTAAGAAACAAAATATATGTTTTTCATAAATACACACATTTATTTTTTAATCTTCTTATGTTAAGCAAGGTACATATCAACAATTTTAAAATAAAGAATTTTGGGAGGGTTTTTTTTTAAGTTACAAATATGTTTTGTGACCACTATTAATAGAAGCTTAAGAGCTTGAAGCCATAGGAAACTGGTGGCCAGTAAGCACCTCCTTATTTTTTACAGTGTTAGGGTTCCTTGCATATTCTCAATAAATGTTTGGTGATAAATAGTATAAGAGATAATAAAAGTAAATGACTTGAACACATTGATCTTGGTGTTTTAGTCTTATTTGTAACAAATAAATAGGGAGTAATAAAACATTTAGTTAGCAATGTATTGTCTATGTTCATGCATGGCTTTAAAAATATCAGACATTTCAGGCCCTAGTAAGTGCAGCTCAATGGATTGAGGAGTGCTGGCCTGCAAACCAGAAGGTCACCAGTTTGATTCCTGGCCAGGGCACATGCCTGGGTTGCAGGCCAGGTTCCCAGTAGGGGGCATGCAAGAAGCAACCACACATTGATGTTCCTCTCCTTCTCTTTCTCCTTCCCTTCCCTTCTCTCTAAATATAAATAAATAAAATCGTTAAAAACATCAGACAATTTGTCCTGGCCAGATGTCTTGGTTGAGTGTCATCCCTTACACCACAATGCTGGGCATTTGATCCCCCGCCAGGGCATACACCTAGGTTGTGGGTTCAACCCCCAGTCAGGACACACGAGAGGCAACAAATTGATGTTTCTTTCTCACACCATCTTCTCTCTTTCTTTCCTTCTCTCTTCCTTCCTCTCTATCTCTAAAACCAATAAGCATACCCTCAGGTGAGGATTTTTTTTAAACTGATATTTTGCAGTCACTTTATATTTTAAACAGCTGCTTACCATTCAGCCAATCAATCCATTATCAGAATTAATCAATGAAAAACTTTAAGATAATTGTCACAACCTGGGTTCAAAAAATATTAAGTGAAATAGGGAAGGTAGATTATGGTTTAAATTTTTTGACATCTAGGACATACTGTTAATATTAGAAAACTAGACAGAAGATACTCATGACAAAAGTTGGGTAGAAGTCAGGGAAACAAGTTCAAACCCAGGTTGAGATTTTCAGGCCAGATAAAAGGATAGAATTATCAGACTCCACATTTCAGTGAAATTATACGGTGTCTTTCTCTCACTTATTTCACTTTGCATAATATCTGCTAGGTCCATCCATGCTGTCACAGATGGTAAAATTTCATGCTTTTTTATGAACAAGTAATATTCCATTGTATATATGTACCATCCCTTTTTTGTCCACTTATTTATTGATGGGCACTTGGATTTCTTCCATATCTTGGCTACTGTAAATAATATTGCAATAAAACTAATATGAAATAATATTGAATGTAAACTGTAACTGAAAAATAAAATTTAAAAAAATTTTTAATTTTTTTTAAAAGCATAGAATTCTAAGACTTAGCTGCAACCTGCTTTAATGATACATTTTAGGGAAATCTACAGAACCTCTGAAAAAAAAGGAACTTGAACTTATTGAGTTAATATATTCTACAGTGAGGAGAAATAACTACAATGTGCAAATAAGAGACAACTGAAGTCAGATCATGAAGAACACCAATATTTAGAAATAGGGAAAAGCAGTAAAAAAAGGAGAAAGCACAACTGCAATTAATTATCAAAATAATTTTAAGTAGTAAAATAGTTTTGAAGAAAATTAAATAAGATAACATGATAGACAGTGGCTGGAGGACTAGCTTTTGCTAAGCAAGGGAGGCCTCTCTGAGTTTGGCTAATATGAGCTGAAATCTGAATGTGGCAAGTCTCCTATGGAACACCAGTGGGAGGAATGCTTCAGAAAGAGGAAACAGCAATTACATAGATTCCAAATGAGAACGATTTTAGCTAGAAGGGATAATAAAAGGATAGAGTGACCACTGCATAGTCAAAGTGAAGAAGAAAGCATGGTATCTTGAGTAAATGTGGTTGTCCAGAGCAAGCCATGTTTGTGAAATGAAATTTTGGAAGACGGAGAGAAATTAAGAATACTGATTAGACATAGAGGCACATCGTTTGCTCTTGCCCACATGTGCTTCTGAAAGCAATCTGTCTACAATAACCTTGACTCCTCCATCCACGCTTGTCTGCCTGTGATCTCATTGAGTTCCTTCGTAAAATTTTCCTATATACTGATAACTCCCAATTTCATGTCTTCTAGTGGTGTAGATCTCCTTTTAGTGTTGCAACAAGTTCAATTTTTGCCCATTGGGAAGTCTCCCTCTTGAGGGATAGCTTGGCTGCATACTGAAATCTTGGTTAACATTTTCATGTTATTCTTTCAGAACTTTGAATAAGTCTTCCTAATGTGGTCTGGCCTCCATTTATTTCTGATGTCAGTTTATAATTTTGTCATAGTTCTCTGTATATTATGAGTCATTTTTCTCTCGATGCCTTAAAGATTTTCTCTTTTTTATCTTTGACTTTCAACATTTTGACTATGATGTATTTAGGTGTAGCTTTTCTTTATTTTCTAATTAGGGGTCATTGAGCCTCCTGTATCTGTAAATTAATGTTTTTCTTCAATTTTCAAAAGCACTCTGCTACCATTCCAGGAAATTTTGTTTGTCCCTTTCCCCTTTTTTTCCTCTTGGCTGCAATTAAACATATCTTGGACTAAATGATACTTTCCATTGGTCTCTAAAGAAACTTTGTCCATTTTTTAATCTATTTTTATTTTTTTAAATAATCATTCAAGGATATTTATTGATTTTAGAGAGAGGAGAAGAGAGACAGAGAGAGAGAGAAACATTGATGTGAGAGGGAAACATCAATCAGTTGCCTTTGGTACAAGCCCCAACCAAGGACCAGGGATTGAATCCACAACCTCAGTATGTGTCCTGACTGGGGATGGAACCTGCAACCTTTTCCTGCATGGGATGATCCTATAACCAACTGAATCACCTAGCCAGGGCTCTTTATTTTTTTTTAAGATTTTATTTATTTATTTTCAGAGAGAGAGGAAGGGAGGGAAAAAGAGACAGAAAGAATTATCAATGTGTGGTTGCCGCTCCCACAACCCCTCCAGGGGGAAATGGCCCACAACCCAGGCATGTGCCCTAATTGGGAATCAAACCAGTAACCATTTGGTTCTCAGGCTGGCACTCAATCCACTGAGCCATATCAGCCAGGGCCCAGGGCTCTTTATTTTTAATTCTGCCCTTTGGGTTGTATAGTTTTATATTGAACCACCTTCCAGTTAATTGATTTTTTTATTATGGCACCTCCAGTCTGATTTTGAACTCATTTAGAGAATTTTTATTTTCAGTTATTGTGATTTTCAGCTTTAGAATTTCCACTTAGTTATTTTTTGTTTCCATTTCTTTGTTAAAATTTATCTGTTTACTTGGTAAAACAAATTTTCTTCAATCTTTGAACGTATTTTTCTTTAATCCATTGATTACAATAGCTGCTCTCAAGTTTGTGTTCATTTAACATTCTGACCAACTTGCGATCAGTTTGTGTTGATAGGTTTCTATCTGCATATGAGTCACATTTTCTATTTATTTTCATGGCTAGTAATTTGTTTTTGTAGACTCGTCATGATACATAATGTTAGCTCAGGCTTCCATAACAAAATACCATAGTCTATGTGGGTTAAACATAAAAATCCATTTTCCAGTTCTCACCAGAACTCAAAGTTCTGGAGGCTAGAAGTCCAAGATCAAGTTTCTGGTCAATTCAGTTTCTGATAAGTATTCTCTTCTTACTATGTCCACACATGATCCTTTCTCAGTATATGTTCAGGGAGAGAAGTAGGTTTCTGGTGTCTCTTCTTATAAGAACACTAATCCAATTGGATTAAGGCCCCACCCTTCCATCTTTATTTAAACTTAATTACTTCCTCAGATGCTCCATCTCAAAATACTGCTACACTGGGGGTTAGCATATGAATGTGGGGGTTACACTAACATTCAGTCCATAACAGATAATATTTTGAATTGACCCTGAAATCTTTTTTCTTCTTCTGGATTGCTGGGCTTTGGTTCCAGAAATCCACTAACCTGCTTGGACTTAACCTGAAATTTGTCTCCTCCAGGGTGTAAAAAGGCTGATATCTCTGCCAAGTTTTCTTGGCTTCCAGATGCTGCTTTTTTAGCTTATTCCCATGTTGGTTTCTTCTGTGACTATTTAGGTCAGACGTTTGCCATGGAATTTAGCTGAGTTGATGTTCAGATTTGAGGGCTCATCCTTTCGGTGGTTTCTTGCCTCCAGGCCCTCCTACTGAATTTCCAGTTGCTTTTCTATGCATAATTTTGCCAACTGACAAATCAAATCTAATAGGGCTTCTGTTTTCTGCCACTGAAGCTCTCTGTGGACTAGGAAAGGCACTCAATCAAATGTATAACAAATTTCAGTACTTAATTGTAAGCAATTCTGTCTTTCAAAGGCTGACCTGTTTCTATGTTCTTCCTGCTTTTATACCAGAGTCCTGGCGTCACCTGCATGAATGTATACTGGTCTGGACAGGCAGAGATATGGACAAAGTTTATCCTCGTATTTTTGGTTTTAGCCCTTATGTGGTCCTCCTGCTTCTAAAATTTTCTCTTAAATATTCAGTTATTCAGCTGCAAAGAAATTGAGTCCTGTAGGCTGATGTTTTTCAAAAAAAAGTCTTAAAATTGTACTTTCTACCCGATGCAGTAGCAACTGTTCAGTATTAAATTCCTCTCAGGTCTCCGCCTGCCTTTGGTCATTTTTCAGTATCTTCAAATTATTGTGCTTGATTTTTTTTCAGTTTCTGTAACTGTTTTCTCCAGGAAGAACTGCCTGCACTTGTTATACCTCCTGTCATCAGTGATCAATTTAACACACCAATCAGATCATACCACACACACACACAGCGATTTTAAAATCCAAAAACTGCTTTTCCCCTCCCCTAGAGCAGAATGCAAACTCAATACCCTATAAGACTTTGCGTAATCTATCCTCTGCCAAAATCTGTCCTCTTTCTTTTCACTCTCCTCCTGGTCACTAAGCGGCAGCTGGGACAGCGAGACCAGGCCATCAATAGGCTGCCTAACCAACTGTTTGCCTCAACCCTCCTCCTTTGAAAAGAATTAAAACTTTTTTTCAATGTTCCTCCTTCTTCCGTGTAAGCTACATATCTTCAGAATGTGGGAGAGATAGGGTTTCTTACCTCACCAGACATACCAGAGGGGAGCCTAGTTTATTTAAGGGTAATTCTATTCCTCTCACCAGTGATTAATTCAGGACTGATTGTTCAGAAGATTTTGGTAGCATGCGAGAAGTTGACAGTTTCTGAGAAAGTTCCTCCTCACTATTCAAAGAGACATTTGGGAATGAATTTTCTTGCCCTATGAACTTAAATGAGGAAATTTGGATAGCTACTGGCACTCGTCCTAAAGCCACAAAGTGAACTGATCTTCAAGGGGCATAGATCAAAGGTTAATGCAAACACATTGGGGAGGAAAATGGAAAGAAGAAAAAAACTCTGGGTTCTTGATGATAGGATCTTTCAGAAAAGGCAGTCTCTTGCTTAGGGTCTTTCCATACTCTCTCCACAGATTCAAAATGGGATTTTGGCTGCGAACATTCCCTTAAAACGAGATAAAGAGTCCTAACAGCCTATGCTGAGCTGACTACCTTGTGTGCAAATATTTTCTTCCTGTTTCAAACTCACGTGTCCTCCTTTTTTCTGTTTGAGCATGCACATCGGATAGTATCAAACCAACACCACTATCTGCTCCCTGCAAGGAGGGGACAGAATCCTTCTGCTGAAACTCAAGAGGGCTGTATGCAGGTCAGTTGCCCAAATCAGCTGCCAGTACAGACCCACTGTTCATGGGGGATCAATACCCACTACAGGAGCTGTTCTGTCTCTGCCTCTTCTCTACGTCCCGTCCAGTGTTTGACTGCATTGTGTCTTCCCTGGTGACTCTGTTACCGACATGAAGTAGGCAGAAGTGTTTGAACTTCTACTCCTAATAAAATAGGCCATAGACGCCGCTTGCTTGACAGGGTCAAACCACCCTGAAAACTACCTTTTCGCTTCTAGTTACATGATAAAAAGTGTCCTAATTGTTAACTCTTGGAATTATTTTCTTTTTTATGAAAGAAAGTATACTGGCCTTCTTTGTATTCCACAAAAAATTTCAAGCTTGTTCCTACCTTTAGGACTTTTCATTATTGTTACTTCTACTTACTTCTCTCCCCACCCCCCAGCTCTTAATTTGCCTGCCTCCTTTTCATCATGCAGATCTCAATTCAAGCACAACCTCTTTGGACAGTCTTTCCCCAAATAGCCTCTTAATCACTATCTCTTTGACGACAAACACTGTTTGTTCATTACTGTATCCACAGTGCCTAGAAAAGGTTTGACAGCTAATAGATGCTCAACAAATGATTATTAACTAAAAAAAATAACAGAAATGTGTCAATTTAGCAGGAAACAATTTAACAACTAAACTCATTCTTCATTAGAATAGAAATCTTTCAAATTTACATTAAAAAACTGCTTACTTATAAGAGAAAAATGTCAGTAGTATCTGAAGTCCAAATCATTTGGCTTACAGCTTTTTGTTCCCCATAATTCTTTGGATATTTGCAGTCTCCAAAATATTT